>OX463227.1:52987657-53287657 GCA_949820135.1 Sylvilagus floridanus | reverse complement strand
AAAGTAGGGTCTTTTTTGCTTTTTATTTGTTAAACTTTTTATTCAATGAGGTATTAAGCCTTTTTACTGTAATATAAATTTAAAATATGTTATAAAAACAAAAACTGGGGGAGAAGGAAGGACAGTGGAAAGGGAGGGAGGGAGGAAGGGCATATCATCATGTTCTTAGAATTGTATCTACAAATCACACTGAATCTGTTAAAAACTAATAGAAAATTAAAGAATGTATAAAGACTAAGGAATCTCCGAGAGATCAAATCAGCCTAAAGTTATATAACTATTTGAGCCACCCAGGGAAAGCAACAGATGATGATTTAGGGGCTTAGGTCTCTAGTACTCATGTGGGAAATCCAGATGGAATTCCTGGCTCTTGACTTCAGCCTCATCCTGCCCTGGCAGTTGTGGGCATTTAAGCAGTGGACCAACAGATGGAATATTTCTGTCTGTATCTGCCTTTAAGATAAATTATTCAAATAAATAAATCTAAAAACAATACAACTAATCTCTTTAAAAAGGGGGCTGGGGAGGGGCACTGCAGACACTTGGCACAGCGGTTAAGGTGCTGCTTGGGATGCCCATATGCCATATCAAAGGGCCTCAGTTTGAGTCTCAGCTGCCCTTCTGCTCCCAGCTCCTGGTTCATGTGCACCCGGGGAGGCAGCAGATGATGACTCAAGTCCTTGAGTCTCTGCCGCTCACATAAGAGAGCTGAACTGAATTCCAGGCTCCTGGCAAGCAATTGGGGAATGAACCAGTGGAAGGAAAATCTGTCTGTCCCTGTTTGGTAATTTTTTAATCTAATATATATTTTTTAGATGTCAAGTTAGTGATTTCCCAAAGGTTAATAAAATATCTATTTTATAATGAGTTATTTTATATGGAATACTTGAAATACTGTGCTGGAATTATTGAAACCACAGCTAGTTCCAAGTTAAAAATAGTTAATTACAATTTTATTTGAGGTAACATTACTTTTATTTTTTTCCCAACTTACATCATCAAGCAGTGTTCTCTCTCTCTCTCTCTCTGTCTCTCAGATTTATTATTTTATTTGAAGGCAGAGTTAGAGGCAGAGAGAGAGAGGTCTTCCATCTGCTGGTTCACTCCTCAAATGGCCACAATGGCTAGAGCTGTGCTGATCCAAAGCTAGGAGCTAGGAGCTTCTTCCAGGTCTCCCACGTGAGTGCAGGGGCCCATGGATTTGGGCCATCTTCTATTGCTTTCCCAGGCCATAGCAGAGAACTGGATCGGATGTAGGGTAGCCAGGACTCAAACCGGCGCCCATATGGGATGCTGGCACTGCAGGCAGAGGCTTCACCCGCTACACCACAGCACCAGCCCTCAGATTACTTTTCTTTTCTTTTTTTTTTTGACAGGCAGAGTGGGCAGAGAGAGAGAGACAGAGAGAAAGGTCTTCCTGTTGCCCTTGGTTCACCCTCCAATGGCAGCGACCAGCGCACCACGCTGATCTGATGGCAGGAGCCAGGTACTTCTCCTGGTCTCCCATGGGGTGCAGGGCCCAAGCACTTGGGCCATCCTCCACTGCACTCCCTGGCCACAGCAGAGAGCTGGCCTGGAAGAGGGGCAACCGGGACTAGAACCCGGTGTGCTGGTGCCGCAAGGTGGAGGATTAGCCTGTTGAGCCACAGCGCTGGCAGATTACTTTTCAAGTAGAAGAGTTTGTATGTACACTAGGTGATTCAAATAATGTTAACAGCCTTCATAAACTTTGGGATCTAGGAGCATTAATAAAACTATCAGGCCTTAAACAGGGATCTTGAAGAACTTAAAGGGACCGATTTCCGTTGGAATGGAAAGTAGATGTCAGTAAAGCTCTGCAAGCCAGTACCTGGTCCAGTCTTCACTACCTATTTTCTGGCTCCATCCAGAGGCCAGAAGGAAGAGCTTAAGCAGCCTGTAATTACTGTTGCCTTCCCCATTCTGCCATCCCATCTTTATTACCAATGGAGAACAGAATTACATATACCCTCTCAGAAGCAGGAGGTGTGTTGAAACCAATGGAATATTCACAAGTTCCTTACTGAACTCTTCCTACAGTAAGTGTTAAGGGTTCCAAGATAAAAGACACTCTTCCCACCTTCCAGAGATCATGGAGTGAAAGATGATTTGGAAGGAAATCATTACATTGCACCATGAAAAAGGGAATATCAGGTATATTTTACCAAGTATATGCTGAACACTAAGCACAGAAAGAAGACCTGTGAGTGCCTGGGGGGTTAGATAGAGCTTCATAAAGTACAGGACACACAGAACTGGGATTTCATGGCAGAAGAAAAGTCAGAGGTCAGAGAGGAGAGTTGGACAACAGGCTCAGGGATTTTAGGCAAAAGTGGAGAGAGTAACAGGAAAGAAGCCTGGAACGTGGCTTGGTCCACATTTGAAGGAATTTTGAGGCTCAATATAAACTACTATGATTTGCCATCAGCATCCTGTTGAATCCTGACAATATGCATTTTTTTTCCTTTTAAAAATGTGCTACTCCCTCCTGCTTTTTATTTCAAGGTGTTTATATAAGATGGGATGTGATCCAACAACTAAATTAGCCAACATGTGGAATAAGAAGGCAGGAACTATGATATGGAAAGTCAAAGAGCCTAAATTTAAATATTTAAGCAAACTAGAGCTCTGCAGATAGACAGAAAACAATAATTTACCTTTTGGAAACTGATAATGTTTCTGATAGTGTTAGTTTCAGTTATTTTTCAGTGTTTGAACACTGGAAGACTACAGTATTAATGTATAAATAATGTTTAATATGTTACTTCCAGGAAAAAGACAGTTGCAAGTTGCCATTTTTTTTTCTAAAAATAGAACATTGTCATAGCAGCTTCTTTGAAATTGGAACTTCACTAACTGGGATTCTACCAATGAAAAATTTTCTGTGACCTCATCAGTTTTGCCTTTGCTTAGCAAATTATCTTTTCAAGATTATTGTAAATCAATGATAGGGTATTTTGGAATCATGCTTATAATATGAAAGGTAAAAAGTTTTCCTTGACTATCATTAATATTGTTGATAGTTTTTGAGTAAATATTTCTGAAATCTTTAGTATGTGCTTGGCACCCTTCAAGGTACCAGCAAATGGAAGATTTCTCTGTGTCTCCCTCGCTCCCTTTAACTCTGCCTTTCAAATAAATAAAATAAATCCTTTTTAAAAGTTACATTTAAAAATTCTCAATGTGGTCAATTCATTATTGGCAATTTACATTTTTGCATGGAGAGATAGATAATAAATGTGAAAATACATAGATAATTTGAGGGACCAATACATTCTCTGAAGAAAGAAGCATGACTTGGACTAAGACAGTAGATGAGGTCCTTGCATGTGTGTGAAGAGGTGGTGCTGTTTGAGTTTGACCTAAATGGTGAGGATACATCAGACACAGTTACCCTGGGAAGGGCATCATAACCAGAAGGAACAAAAAGAGTAAAGACCCTGAGCAAGACTAATCAGCAAAAAAGAGTGCATGATTGAAGAGTAAGCAGTTTTATTTAGGAGATGAGATCAGAGATAGGAGTGGTCAGATCATGTAAGGCTTACAAAGTTATGAGGAAGCTGGATTTACAAGAATTTTAGTTTTTGGTAAGGTTAGAGTGACATCAGATTCATGCTTTGAAAAAATCACGAGCTGTTTTGTGGGAATTGAGTGGGGAGGGAGAATAGAGGCAGGGCAATGGTGAGTGAGCAGCTTCAGTGTCCTAGGGGAGAATGGATTTGACTTGGATAATGTTGAGGCTGTAGAAATTGAAAAGTAGTAAGACTCAGAATATAATTTGGATAGACTCATTATAGCAGGCTCATTATATAGTCTGTATCTCTGAGCCTCACTCTTGGAACACTTGCTGAAGGCTTCCTATTGCCAGGTCAGCACCATAGTAGGGATTTGGTGCCTGCAATCCTTAGCCAAAGTTGGATGGGAGTTGAAGGATTAACATTCCAGCCTCCTCACCTTTCAGGTAGAGAACCATTTCGATATATTCTCACCATCTCTCAAAAGGTCCAATGGGATTGATTCCCATCTATTCTCAGCCATAATGGGCCCATCATCGTACTCTGTATTGCACCTGTCCATTATTACACCCTTTCTCCTTTCTTCAGCCTCACAACAGTACCCCCTGGAACCACATCCTAAATAAACTACTTGTACTCCAATCCCTAACCCAAAGTCAGCTTTTGGAGGAATATAGTTGAGATACTAGTTTCAGTGAATTCTGACTAATGAATTGACTACATTGAGAATTTTAAAGGTAATTTTTTAAAAAAGATATTTTATTTATTTGAAAGCCAGAGTTACAGAGAGAAGGTAAGAGAGAAATCTTCCATCTGCTGGCTTACTCCTCAAATGGCCACAACAGCCAGGGCTGGGCCAGGCTGAAGCCAGGAGCCAGGAGCTTCATCCAGGTCTCCCACTTGTGTGTAGGGCCCCAAGAACTTGAGCCATCTCCCACTGCTTTCCTAGGTGCATTAGAAGGGAGTGGGATCAGAAGTGGAGCAACTGGAATTCAAACCAGTGCCCATATAGGATACCGGCATTGCAGGCAGAAGTTAACCTGTTATGCCACAACACTGGTCCCTAAAGGTAAATGTTTTAAGATTATTCCATCTGTCACACATACTTCAAGGTGACAAACTGCTTTTCCATGTCAACTTCATTCTTCCATCTACCCTCAATATTCTGCTTATGAATCTTCTTAGGATAAATAAATCTTGACCATTTTCAGCAAATTCACTTTTTGTTAAACCAGAAAAAACTAAATTTGGAGGAAGAAGTGACATTTTTCTAGCATTGCTTTTCCTCATAATATATCAGTTACCACAACAGCCAAACTTTCCAGAATTTAGTTGTGATCAGTGATCATCAGGCCCTTAATTATTCTTGCTAAACTATTGTAACAAGGATTTGGATTTTACTTACCTCCCTCAGTTTAGAAGCAAGTTGAACAGGACAATCTACTAAATTCTGTGTTCCCAGGGTGGTACCAATTTGCATAAAGTAGGCAATATATGTTTAGTATTATTAATAATTGATATGGGAAAAGCTGATGTGAAGGCAAGCAGTTTTCTAATGTGATCTGGAAATTACACAGTCATTTCCACTCATACCAATACAAGGGAGATAGAAATCAGGCTGTAGTTAATGTGAGTTCATGATTACCTAAAATTCATGAGAAGAAAGGGGAACTAAATATTCAGAAACAGCAATTTCTCCCTCTGTTGGTTTTAAGATTACTTTGAATAAATTAAAAGTTGTATAAAATTGTGGATTTAGAAAGCTATGAGGAAAGAAAGTCCCCCCAAAGGCACGATCTAGAAATGTGGGTAAACTCTCATCCTGAAAGGGCACTTGAAATAGGAAAGGCCGGAGAGAGGAAGAAAGGAAGGATGGAAGAAAAATATATATATATTCCTTGACTTTGAGTTTCACAGTATTTGAACTCATATGTCTTAAGACTACTAGAATGTATTTGACTAAATTGGGCCAAAATTTTTAAGTCTATAAGACAAGTACGTCAGTTTTATAAGGTATACCCTTCAGAACTTCCTCTTTTTTGAATTCCTGTCTTTAATGATGAGACACTGAGGGAAAAAAAAAAAAAGGCAAATGAAATGTGTGCCATGTTTGTGGGCAAGGCAAAGATGTGAATAGAAGTAAACATGGAGTCCTGGATATAGTTAGACACATACAAACACATGTGCAGGGTCTTCAAAAAGTTCATGGAAAAAATTTGTATTATGAAAAACAATGCATGGATTTCAAAATATCTTTGAATTCAATTTCCATAGCATTTTGAACTACCACCATATTAGCTCAAGATCCAGATGTAATATTGATATATAACTGTTTGTATCATCAAGGATTTTTAGGCAGAACAAGCAAACAAAACCCTACACTGGTTTTAATTTTCTTTGCTTGTTGTGTTTTTTATTTGGGGCTTTTCTCCATTGTTAAGAAATCTTTTGTCCAACATAGCAGCCACAGCATTGTGTGTTTAAGTTACTTTAGAATGTGGGTGGGTTGCTTCTTTTTTCTTAAATGAATCAAAAGATCATATTAGCTGAAAGGACATAATCCAAATTCAAATATTTATAGGTCTATATAGATTAGAATAGTCAGAGGTAGAGCAAAGGGAGCAGTGGAGGTAGAGGCAGAGGTGAATACGTACACAAAGAGATAGAGCTGGATGAGAGAAGTTCTTCTGTACTTATCTTGTACCAGATAGAATCCCCAAACCTAAATAGAACTATTCACAATTTTTTTGTTACCTAAGAGGTCTAAGAGAACCTTGTAGTTCACATCTTTAACAATTATTAATGTTAGAATGGATAATTCCAAAGTACGCTGTGACTTTAAGCTGAGAAAGTAGAATCAATAAAAGAATCTTACATAACACATTGTGTTTTCTGAGACTGCTGGTGTGTTGGCTATGTTTGACTATGAGGATAATGTACAACATTTGATGGAAATATAGTTTTGGGATTTTAATCAAACAATTTTTGGAGTTATTCATACATCCAGTACAGCAAAAAGTTTAAATTTTTCTTAGGCAACTGTAGTAAGAGAGAGTAAAGAGAGGACAGATTTTCTCACCTTCTGGAAAGAGACTTTTTTCTAGTATCAGTTAGCCCTAACCTACTAAACCTGTGCTTTCAGAGGTTGCTATAGTACTTTGGGATCCAAGTCAAGTTACAGGAACAATAGGAAGTAATAGACCATGTTCGAATAGTAAGTTTCAAGTCCTATATGTTAAGTGGCTGTTAGTATTTTTGGAATACAAAATAGTCCTTAAAAATTCATTACTTATTCCTTTCCTATTACAATACTATTTTCACAAAAGTGCAGAAATGAAAGAAGAAAATCCCTACTTAAACTATGCAAGTTACTTTTAACTTCTGAATATATAATTTTATCATACATGTTTATAAAATTCCACAGCAGTGAAGAGCTGGGAATTTTTAGGATTTAGGAAGATCATGTATAATATTTGGCAGTGGCTTGATAAGCATCACAACACACATTTATCATGTCTTTCCTCTCTTGGTAAAATCTACTTTGCATACTAATTTCCCTGACTATTCTGCCTCAGGTCTTCAAGTCTAATGGAGAAATTTTTAGCCTTCTGCTAACTTGTTAGTGCTAGTGTCAAAGAACTATTGTCCTTACCTCCTCCCCGCCTCCATCCTCCTACTCTTTGAATATAAGTCCAAAATAAATGAATGGTAAAAATTTTCTTCACTGCTTTTTAGTGTAGAGTTTCAGTTCAGGAGAAGTTCTGTTCAAGAATGAATTCCAGCAGTGTTCCTGATGCCAGCAGGCAGCATAAAAGTCTTGGAATATGGAAGTAAGCCAGAATAAATTCTGCTCAATTTGTGTGAAGTCATTTATTTATATATGATAACATATGATTATAATTCTCAATTTGAACTTCATGACCATCTTTTACTAAGAGTTTATATGATCACCATTTATAAGCAATAAATTTAAAGGTAGTCAAACTGACTGTGGATTTTATTCAGATACAAAATGTGGAGAAGATTCTGAGAGAGCTTATTTGGCTGTAAAATGCTGATTGGACTCCTGAGCTAGTCAGGATGAGAGGTTTTAAAGTGGGTGAATGTGGAGGGTGGGGGTAGGGAGAGAGAACAAAAACACTCCTCTAACAGGTCTCCACTGCAGAGGTTAAGGCAGTTCTGAAGACCTGTCTGGAGAGAGGCTTGCTCCGCTCCCTTTGGGTACTGCTCCTTCGGTGCCTTTCTGTGCTGTCTCTTCTGAGTGAGGTGTGTGTTCCCTAAGAGGGAAAAACTACTTTGTCTTTAGTTCATTCTTTATCTCTGTTGTCACATACTCACTCTGATAATCTGATAATTTGTGTGTGATTATGTCATATTCTCTGTTAAAAAGCTCCTTTATGGCCGGCGCCGCGGCTCAATAAGCTAATCTTCCACCTGTGGCACCAGCACACCGGGTTCTAGTCCCAATCAGGGCGCCAGATTCTGTCCCGGTTGCTCCTCTTCCAGTCCAGCTCTCTGCTGTGGCCCAGGAGTGCAGTGGAGGATGACCCAAGTCCTTGGGCCCCTTTACCCGTGTGGGAGACCTGGAGGAAGCACTTGGCTCCTGGCATCGGATCGGTGCAGCTCCTGCCGTTGCGGCCATCTGGGGAGTGAACCAGCAGATGGAAGACCTCTCTCTGTCTGTCTCTACCTCTCTCTGTAACTCCGTCTTTCACATAAATAAAATAAATCTTTAAAAAAAAAAAAGATAAAGACCCCAAGTTCTTTTATCTCTCCCCTTGCCACCTCTCTTTTTCTCCTCTAGCCATGGTTACAGCTTTCACTTCCATATGTAGACCAATCTCCTTTCTGCTTTGGGTCCTTTTTGCTTTGCCAGAACTGCTACCCCTTCTTCTACTTCTCCCTGTTTTCCTGTAACCCTACTCTTCCTTTTCTTCTCTACTCAAAAGAAGCCTTCCTTAAGCCTTTACACCAAGTTAGGCCTCTTCTGCCCCCTTACACGCTCTGCACTCTGCATCACCATTGGTAGCACTTACCACAACTGTTTTTAATTATTTAATACCTGTTTCCCTTCCAGATTGTAAACATAATAAATAAAAAATAAAATAAGATGACACCAAATATGTCCATTAATTACTGTATCTTATGTACCTAGCTGGTATCTGTCATGTTGATGATCAGTAGATATTTGTTGAATGAATGACTAAATAATGAACAAAGAAATGACCAACTGGATGATTGAATGGCTGGCTAGTCTGATTCCTTTTTCCACTATGGAAGACAAGGATCAATCCCATGGAGTGTGGTGAGGTAGGGGAGTCTTATGCGGGCACAGTGGGGAAGATTAGTAAGCCCTTTTCTTACAGGCAGTTACAGTTCAAAAGGGCCAAAGATGAAAGAGCAGAAACCATATCCTGCTGAAGAATGAGGACTTTGGATCAGAAAGTTGAGCTAGTTCTGTAAGGGTTGCTGAGGAACAGAATCAAAGAGCCGAAGATGTTGAAGTACACAACAGTGGATCAGACAGATGAAACAAAGAATCTCAGTAGTTCTAGAAATGAGGTGACAAAACTTGGGGACATTTCTTTGAGTTTGACTCACATTTTTTATCTTTTTTAAAAAAGTATTTATTTTTTTGAAAGGCAGAGTTACAGAGAGGCAGAGGCAGAGAGAGAGATCTTCCATCCACTGATTCACTCCCCAAATGGCCACAATAGGTGGAGCTGGGCCCATCTGAAGCCAGGAGCCAGGAGCTCTCCCATGAGGGTGCAGGGGCCCAAGCACTTGGGCCATATGCTACTGCTTTCCCAGGCCATAGCAGAAAGCTGGATCAGAAGTGAAGTAACTGGGTCTTGAACCAGTGCCCATAAGGGGTGCTGGCTCTGCAGATTATGGCTTTACCTACTACACCACAGCACTAGCCCCAACTCAGATTTTCATCGGCAAAATATTCATCCGAAGTTACCAGTCTAGGGGGCCAGTGCTGTGTTGTAGCAGGAAAAGTTACCAGTTTAGGTTGCATACTTTCCAAAGTTCATGGGAAGTGTGCATTATTAAAAACCTATGCAAGGATTTCAAAATTTTTTACACAAAATAAACTTGATTCCATTTTCCATAAAATTTTTAAATACCCTCATACATTTCCATATTTCTTTATCTGAAATCTTTATAATCACATGAGTTTGAAATTCAGAGTTGTTTGGATTTTATAAAGGAGATAGGGTGCATTTACTGTTAAGTAACATTCTCAATAGGTTCTGAGGCAGCACTTGCTATCAAGCACATTAATAGCTATGCAGTAAAACATGAATGTTCAGTGCATGGTCCATCAATAACCTCACGTTATTTTAGGTCAGATTTTACTGCCAAATGAGATACAAAAATGCTTTCTGCTTTCAGAGGTTTTTTTTGGTAAATTTTGGGTGGGTGATTGTGGCCCTGATGTGAAGCATTGTATGCTTCTTTTGCCCTGTTAATTCCCTTTTGACAGATTCCCAGCAGCAGGGAAGCAGCTGCCCTGATTTGCAGACTTCATGGGTTCTTCAGTTCTGCAGGGACAGCCCCAGAGTCCTCCCATTCCTGGAAGGGAACTTGGCCACCCTTTGCCTTTTCCTGAGGCTTCTTATAAGATGGCTATCAGTCTACAGCCTTTATTAAGTACTTGCTGTGTTCAAAGCTCAGTTGGGAAGTGGGTAAGAAAAAGGTGGAATGTTCATGTCTCTCCATCTTTGGGTGAGCCTTCTCTATCCTAGACCTTCCACTTGAATTCCTTGTCTTATTCTCAGCTGTGTAGTACACAGACCCACCCAGCATTTAAAGTCTTCCTTCAGTCTAAAATCAAACAAAAGCAAAATCCACTGCTCATCTTTATAACTCTTATCACCATCTACAATATGGCTCACATTAGAATCAAACTCTAATTTTTTTCACATATAATCTGCACTAAATCCTATTGAGTCTCCCACAAAGGTTCCCTTCTCTCCCATCCCAGCAGATCTTTATCACATCAACTAGTTTAATCTCTAAAGTCTTCTTTCTGTTCTTGTTTTATACCCTCTTATATCCATACATCTTTTTCAATTACCTTAGTTATTTTTCAGTAATCATATAATTTCTTAAAAAACAAAAGTCATTGACTTGGGGCTGGCATTGTAGTGTAGTGGGTTAAGCTGCCAACTGCAGAGCCCGCATCCCATGTGGGTGCCAGTTCAAGTTCCAGGTGCTCCACTTCTGATCCAGCTCCCTGCTAATGTGCCTGAGAAAGTAGCAGAGGATGGCCCCTGCCAAAGACAGTAACCAGGAACTTCTGGGTCTCCTATGCAGGTGCAGGGGCCCAAGCACTTGGGCCATTTTCCACTGCTTTCCCAGGCCATGGCAGAGAGCTGGATTGGAAGTGGAGCAGCCAGATTCAAACAGGCACCCATATGGGATATTGGCACCACAGCAAAGGCTTAGCCCACTGCACCACAGTGCTGGCCCCATCATTCACTTTTAAATTCTATTTTTAAATGTCAATATCATGAAAAATAAAGAATGTCTTAAAGAACTGCTCCAGATTAAAGAAGACAAGAAAATGAAATGATCCTGGATTGGATCCCATACAAGAAAAAACATTGTCACAACATACAGATCATTATTAGGACAAACGACAAAATTTGGCTAAAGGTATTAGTAATAAATCTCATGAGTTTGATAACTATTGTTTTATTTTTTAAAAATATAGATTGAATTGTTAACTAATGAATGGATTAATGTATGAACTTACTCTCAACTAGTTCATAAAAATTATATGTATATGTACATGTAGGCATGTATGTACGTATGTGTGCATACATACGTGTACATGCCTATCGTGTCCATATAAATATACACGTACGCAGAATAATGAAGCAAATCGAACAAAGAGTAATGGTAAATCAGGGTAAAAAGCACACAGGAGTTCTTTGTACTGTTCTTTCAACCTTTGTATAAATTTGAATTTATTTCAACACAAAAACTTTCTAAAATTGAGTTTTAAATATTTAACATATTACTGTTTTCCAAAAAACAAACTTTGTTATAGCATACACTCATGCACACCCATGTATATGTATGTGCACACAAATTTAATCAGCTATCCATAGCCCGTATAGATAAATTTTAAGCTCCTCAGTATCATGCGGTGGGACTTTCTATAGTCTTATCCTATCAAGTATTTCTGTCTTACTCTTTCCTTTTCTGTAGGTGTTCCTTCCTCTACCAATGCTGAAAGTATTCACTCTGTTTCTCCTCTTGTGTTTTTGTTCCCTCTGTTCTCTCTACATGAAAAGCCTTCCTTTTTTCTCCACTGATGACTTCCTATGCTTCCCTTGAGACCAACTGAAGTACCACTTTTTTTTTTTTTGACAGGCAGAGTTAGACAGTGAGAGAGAGACAGAGAGAAAGGTCTTCCTTTCATTGGCTCACCCCCCCAAATGGCTGCTACAGCTGGTGCGCTGTGCCGATCCAAAGACAGGAGCCAGGTGCTTCCTCCTGGTCTGCCATGCAGGTGCAGGGCCCAAGGACTTGGGCCATCCTCCACTGCCTTCCTGGGCAACAGCAGAGAGCTGGACTGGAAGAGGAGCAACCGGGACAGAATCCGGTGCCTCAACCTGGACTAGAACCCGGTGTGCTGGTGCCGCAGGCGGAGGATTAGGTGGCTGTACCATTTCTTCTTGATACCCCCTCTACAATCCTAGGCAATCAACCTTTTCTCTTGTTATGACTTAATATTGTATTCCCTGAAAATGCAATTGTTGAAATCCTAAACCTTAATGCAATGAAATTTGGAGATGGGGGCCTTTGGGAGGAATTTGGATTAGATGAAGTCAAGGTCAGGACACTCATCATGGGATTAGTTCCCTAATCTAGGTCTTTCTCTGCCCTTTGAGACACAGCAAGAAAGTGGCCATTTATAAAGCAGAGAAAGAGGGGCTGGAGCCGTGGCTCGCTTGGTTAATCCTCCGCCTGCGGAGCCAGCATCCCATATGGGGGCCGGGTTCTGGTCCCGGTTGCTCCTCTTCCAGTCCAGCTCTCTGCTGTGGCCCAGGAGGGCGGTGGAGGATGGCCCGGGTGCTTGGGCCCTGCACCTGCATGGGAGACCAGGAAGAAGCGCCTGGCTCCTGGCTTAGGATCAGCATAGCTCCGGGTGTAGCGGCCATTTGGAGGGTGAACCAATGGAAGGAAGAACTTTCTCTCTGTCTCCCTCTCACTAACTCTGTCAAATAAATAAAAATTAAAAAAAAAAAAAAAAGAGAAAGAGACCTCTTAAGGAACTGAATTAGTTGGCACCTTGATCTTGGACTTTTCACCTCCAGAACTGTGAGAAAAATGCACTTCTGCTTATTGTTTGTTTGTTTTTGAGAAATAAACAGAGATATACAGACAGAGACCCCATCCACTGATTTACTCTCCAAAGGCCAGCAACAGACAGGGCTGAGCTAGATCAGTGCTGGGAGACAGGAACTCGATGCCACATGGGTTGCAGGGACCCAAATACTAGAGCCATCACCTTCGACCTTCCAGGATCCTCATTAGTAAGATGTTAGACACAGGAGCAGAACTGGGACTCAAATCCAGGTATTCCCATAAGGAACATAGGTGTGTTAACTGGCATCTTTTTTTTTTTTTTAATTTAATGAATGCATTTATTTTATTTTTTTTTTAATTTTTTTTTGACAGGCAGAATGGACAGTGGAGAGACATAGAGACAGAGAGAAAGGTCTTCCTTTTGCCGTTGGTTCACCCTCCAATGGCCGCCGCGGCCGGCACGCTGTGGCCGGCGTGTTGCGCTGATCCGAAGCCAAGAGCCAGGTGCTTCTCCTGGTCTCCCATGTGGGTGCAGGGCCCAAGAACTTGGGCCAACCTCCACTGCACTCCCGGGCCACAGCAGAGAGCTGGCCTGGAAGAGGGGCAACCAGGACAGAATCCGGTGCCCCGACCAGGACTAGAACCCGGTGTGCCAGCACCGCAGGCGGAGGATTAGCCTATTGAGCTGCAGCGCCAGCCTAATGAAAGCATTTTTACATAGATAAAACTTTAGGAATACAGTAGTTCTTTCCCCCATGCCCCTGGCCCCGTTCCCAACTGTCTCCCATTCCCTCTCCCATCTCCTTCATTATGGATCATTTTTAGTATGACTTATATAGAGGACCAATTCTATGCTAATCATAGATTTCAACAGTTTGCCCCCACGCCCACACACAACATATAGAGTACAGTTTGAGGAGAGAATTTGCAGTTGATTCTCATATTGCGATTCAATAGGGACAGAGGTCCTACCTGGGGAGCAAGTACACCATAACTACTGTTGTTTCTTTAACAATTAACACTTTTTTTTTATGATATCAGTTAACAGGCATCTTAACACTAGGCAAATGCCCACCCCTTGTTCTGGTTTTTAAATCACCCAGTCTATGGTTTATGGTAATGGCAATCTTAGCAGATTAACACCCCTCCTCTCCGTATTGTGGCACTTTGTATTTAGGTAAAATATGAATAAGACTCTGTTAATATATTGAGTTGTTGATGAATCGCTTTCCTGCTGGGATGTGAGTCTTGAGCTGATAGCCTTGTGCTTTATCTTTCTGTCTCAAACATATTGCCTGACCCATGGAGAAAATGAGTACAGGCTTACTGAATCAAGGAGGAAGAATGTGAACTTGACAACTTCAGTTATTCATTTACCATACTGTTTGAATATTGACTGATTATTACTTTGCTTGAATTCATAACAAATTGACTTTAGCATATAACAGACAGAGCTAGTCTCTATTCAAGCAGAGGCGTTATAATAGTCCCATTGGCTTGTTCCTATACATTCAATGATGGATTTCAGTGATATTAAGATAATCTCTTAAAAGGAATGTTGAATGGGGGCCAGCACATCCCATATGGGCACCGGTTGGAGTCTCGGATGCTCCACTTCCAATCCAGCTCTCTGCTATGGCCTAGGAAAGCAGTAGAAGAGGGCCCAAGTCCTTTGCCCCTGCACCTGCATAGGAAACCCAGAGGAAGCTCCTGGCTTGTGGCTTCGGATCCGCTCATCTCCAGCCATCTGGGGGGTGAACCAGCAGATAGAAGACCTCTCTCTCTCTTTCTCTGCATCTGCCTCACTGTAATTCTGCCACTCAAATAAATAAATAAATCTTAAAAAAAGAATGTTGAGTGAATTTAATTGAAAACTTTTATTTTTTAAAAGAAACGTATTTTCCTAGATATATTTGTATGATCATAAACTAGATAGCAATTCATGCTTAATAGAGAAAGTTTTTTTAAAAAAGTGAAGTACTGTTATTAATGAATTATGAATAACTCTTTTATACAGGTAGTACAAAGTTAAACAACAGTAAGAATCCTGGTCTCTATTTTTTGCCTTTACTTTATTCCATTTTTTATTAAAAATATTTTTCCCATATATCCCCTTCTCACTCACACACATTTTAAATCTTTTACTGGAAACAAAATCAAACAGCTACACAATGGAGGAAGTGTGCATAAAACCAGTCCAAAGGGAAATATATATTCCTAGTTCACAATTGGAGAAAGGTTGTATAAATATGAGCTGGTTAGTCAAGTTCAGTGTATTAAGGATGAAGTATTAGAAAAGTTGAAAAATGAATATATTCCTCATTTCTGTCCTTTTGGAGCAACTTACATCAACTCAGAGATTACTCTGGCTTGTTTTATTTGTTTTTACTTTATTCTATATAAGACCTTGAACAATCAGGGAGAGTCTATGGAAACTGCAAAATCTACCATTGATGCTTTGTGTTCTTTGGAGGACCAGCCAGCCAAATTTTGAATGTCCTGATGTCATATAGTTCCGTGTTACTATGTTATAGAGTGGATTCATTTCCTTTGTTGGCTCTTAGACAACTTGGCTGCTTTCACTTACTATTTATTTGGCTGACATTGCCTGTTCCTATACTGTAAGTTTTAAGAGATGGAGGCAAATTGCTCCCTAGTGAGCATTGGACTCAGAAATTCTGGGAGATTTTTGTTTTGTTTTGTTTTAAGCTTTGCTTAAATCTTGTAATGGCTTTATACATCTTACAAATATGTAAAGTAATAAAGAACTTGATGTGACCTTCCTTGTTCTTATGTATTTTGAAATGAGTTATTTATATAGAAAATACATACTTACAGATAGAAATGGAACCATTAGCAAAGTTGATCATGAAGACAATTTCAAAATATTATGATGATGGCCTGGTACAGTGGGTGGAATTACAGGTTTTTAATCAGAAAGAGCAGAGTGCACATTCTTATTTTGTGACTAACTATATTTTAAAACCAGTTTACATAAACTCATTGAGTCTCGAGTACCTCTTCTATAAAGATATGTGATAATAGTATTTATCTTTATGTAGCATCCTTTTGAAAATGTAAAAAGTGTATAAATTTTGAATTACCATGCCTTGGACATCATACTCAATAAGCAGTAACTCTTAAGATTAATACTTTTTAAATCAAGAGACAAAACTATAGGTCATTAAAATCTCAAGTTGATTATTGCTTTTACTAAAATTTTCAATTTTGCTTAGACCTCTCATTAGTAAAGTGATCTTATAACCTTATAATGTTTTATTAAGTAAAATTAGAATCTACAGTATTATATGACACATAGCAGGCATTCAACAAGTTCTTACATTGTTCTCTCTTCCCTAACCTCTACACACACAACTGTCTTTTTTTTAGGAATCGTTCCTCAAAGATAATCTGGAAAATACTTTTTTTTAATACTTAGTCATATATCATTTAGAGTACATATATATATATATATATCATTATATGTCATTTGGAGTACACACACACACACACACCACTCTAAAATGAGGAAGGTCAATGACATTATTTTTCTTTTGTCCAATGAGAATCCTATTATCACTATTTTATATAACTTCAGATAATTTTTTATAAAGCTTTTATTTAAAGAATATAAATTTCCAAAGTACAGCTTATGTATTACAATGGATTCCCCCCACACATTTCAGATGATTTTTATGGAAGAATGCATTTAACTTTTCTTAGCTTAATATGAAAATAGCTCAATAGTCATTGTGTTAGTCCATTTGTGCTACTATAGCAAAATATCCAAAAACAACAATTTATAAAGAGCAAACATTTATTTCTCACAGTACTGGAGGTTGGAATGTCCCAAATCAAGATCACAGAAATTGGGTGTAACTGAGGGTGTGGTCTGTGTTTCTGAGATGGCACCTTAAACACTGCATTCTCTAAAGGGGAATAATGCTGTGTCCCCACATGGTAGAAGATAGAAAGGCAAAAGTGGAATGAACTCCATAAAACCATTTTTTTTTTACTGTTTGAAAAAAAGTTTTACCATTAATTCTCATAGTACAACTCATTAAGGACAGAGGTCTCACAAGTGCACAGTTACTCCTGTTGTTAATTTAACAATTGACATTCTTATTTATGATGCCAGTAATCACCTGAGTCTCTTATCATGAGCTTCCAAGGCTATGAAAGCCTTTTGAGTCCACAGACTCCATCAGTATTTAGACAAGGCCACAAGCAATGTGGAAATTCTCTCCTCCCTTCAGAGAAAAGTACCTCCTTCTTTGATGGCCCCTTCTTTCCACTGGGATATCACAGAGATCATTTTTTGCCACTGTGTCTTGGCTTTCCATGCCTGAAATGCTTTCTTGGGCTTTTCAGCCAGATTCGATTGCCTTAAAGGCTGATTCTGAGGTGAGAGTGCTGTTTAGGACATTTGTCATTCTATGAGTCTGCTGTGTGGCCTGCTTCCCATGTTGGATCATTCTCTCTTTTTTAATTCTATCTATTGTTATTACCAGACACTTGGTCTTAATTATGTGATCCCTTTTATAAGGTCACCTAATCCCATTCATGAGGGCAGAGCTCTTATGACTTAGTCACCTCCAAAATACCAAGTCTCCCAATATTGTTGCATTGGGATTAAGATCCAACATAAAATTTTGAGGAGAAAAAAAATATCCAATTCATACTAGTCATACATATAAGAAACATTCTAAACATTTTGCAACTATCAGAATTTATGGAGTATAAATTATGGCCATGGTTGTGTGTGTGTGTGTCTGTGTGTGTCTGTGTGTAAACTTATTTGTTCCTACAAATTCTTACAGATAAATACTACTTTATAGATAAGAAGCAAGGCTCAGAGATTGGGTCCTCAAACATGTAGGTTAGCTTCAAGACCATACATTCTCCTGTTGTTCCCCCTATTTTATAGCCAGCTATTTCTCATCTCTTTTATTTTTAGTCCTTTTCTTCCAAGATTCTAAATGTGGAAATGTTCTAGACTTGGCCTTCACCCTCCTCTTTTCTGTGTGTGTTCTTTAGGTTGTTTCATCACCCATAAATTATCTGTAGGCTGAGGAATCCATTTTTCCCATTCCTGATGAGGTCCACTTACCCAACCATTACCCCTAATCTCCATCCTGGATGACTAACAGATTTCCAGCTCTTACTCTATACTTCTTGATAGTTCCACTTATACAAACTGTACCCTTACCTGTTTTTCTCCTCTCAGTTCATGCTCCATATTCATCCAGGTGTATGGGACAAAAACCTAGGAGCCAACCTTCATTTCCCTTTTTCTTTTCCATTCAGTATACGAGCAGCTCTTTTTGGCTCTCTCTTCAATGTATCCACAAATGTGCACACATTTCACTTTATTTATCATGTCCACTCTAGTGCATGCCACTATGACATATTGCCTTAACTATGGCAAGACTCATGTCCTTCCTTCCACTCATCGCTTTTGTGATTTCCTGTCTGTATATGGTCAGGATGAGCTTTTCAGAATACAAAATCAGAACATGTAGTTCTGCTTTTCTTTTTTTAAGGGCTTTAATTTTTTATTAATATAAACACAATAGATTTCATGCATTTAATAGATATAATTCTAAGAAGATAACACAAGGCACATCCATAATACAGTAAATCCAGATTTCTTGTGAAACCAGCTGAGGCTAGTTTCCTTCCATTTGGTTGGGCATGCCCTGATTCACCCTCTTACTGTTCCTTGAATGTGCCAATTCTTTTCTGACTCAGGTCTTCACACATGCTGCTCCTTCTGCCTGAAATGCTCTTCCCTATACTTTCATATGATTTGCTCCTCATGTCATCTGTATCTGCTTGAATAGCAACTCATCAAAGGCTGTTCTTAACCAACGTATCTAAAATAACGCCCACAGCCCTGCCCTTCACTATTCCTGTAACCTGCTCTATCTTTTTACAGCTTTTGTCACAAAGTGAAACTTTATCTTTTGCATAAATTTGTTTATTTTCATATTGTCTATCCCATTAGAATATAAGTGACCTGAGGATAGAGACTTGAACCTTCTCATTCACTGATATATTACTGGTGCCCCTAAGGCTAAGTAAATTATAGTAGAAATAAAGGATGAGATAAGAAAATAAAGAATATGAGTTGTGGTTCCAGTTTTGATTCTGTTTGATTCCATCAGGCTGTGCTGACTCTTGAATGCTTGCAACGTTTTGTTTATAGCAACAACCTATATGTTTACAGGGAACAACTAAATATATCATGGAACATGCAGATAATAGAATAAAATTCACCTCCAAAAAACAATTAAGGTCACAGTGTACTGTCTAGGGTGGGGAACCTTTTTTTCTTCCAAGGGCCATTTGGATATTTCTTACATTATCCACTAGCTACACATAATTATCAACTTCAAAATTAGCCTGCTCTAGATTTACTGAATTTTGAATCCTGCCTGCGACTACTTTGGGCCAGACCAAGTGATTTTTTGGGCCTCATAGGGCCCACAGATCATAATTTCTCCACCCTTGCAAAATAAAGTGAAAAAAAGCCATGTTACAGAATGGTGTGTTCTGGCCATCTGCCTTCCTGCCTCTGGGCCTTTGTTCATGCTGATGCTTCTATCTGGAATGCTCTCTTCCAAGCCTTTAAGGTCTCTCTCAGATAACATCTCCCAGAGAACATTCCCTAGCACACTATTTACAGTATCTTCTGTACCTCCTTTGTTTGCTAATCTTTTGTGTTGTTTTATTATTCTGCCCTGTGTTTACTTTGATCCAAAATAACATCTTTACCCATATTTTTATGTATCTTTAAGCTATCTGTCTCTCCTGTGAGAATGTAGACATCTTTATGGTAGGTACCTTGACAGTCTTATTCACTGTTTCATTCCCAAGGCCCACAACAACTATTGGAGTAATATATAAATTAGGAATGAAAACTAAAAAGAGATAGGATTTCCCAGGCCGTTAGCAGGGAGCTGGATCAGAAGAGGAGCATATGCATCTCATGTGTGCTAGTTTGTGTCGAGGTTGCTCCTCTTCCTATCCAGCTCCCTGCTAATGGCCTGGGAAAAGCAGCAGCAGATGGCCCCTACACCCACATGGGAGACCCAGAATCTCCTGACTCCTGACTTTGGCCTGGCCCAGCCCTGGTTGTTGCAGCTATCTGGGGAGTGAACCAGCGGATGGAAGAACTCTATCTCTCTCTGTCTCTATAATTCTGCCTTTCAAATAAATAAATAAATCTTTTTTAAAAAATATACTGACCTTTTTTTTCCTGCAGACAGATAATGTTAAGTCAAACAGCAGTCACATACTGTTAGGATTAAATTATATTTAAAAAGAGAAAGATTCAAGTTCTAACTTCCAGTACTTCAGGATGTGATCTGAACTGGAAGACAGGTTATTGCAGATGTAATTAGTTAAGATTGGTTAATTGACTTCTACTCCCATATGACTGCCATCCTTCTAAGAAGGCAGAGATAGAGCAGGAACATGCTGTGTGAAGAAGATCGATGTTAGAGTGTATCTGCCAGATACTGAAAGAAGCAAAGGCCCATCTGACTTTTTAGCATCCAGAATGTGAGATGGTAACTTCCTGTTATTTAAGCCACCTAACTGGTGGTACTTTATTTCAGCAGCTCTAGGAACCTAATATACACTATACTTTTAAAATCTAATTTTAAAATTAAGACAAACAGAAGTAAACCATCATATTACTTTATAACTGTGTTTATGGAGCATTTGGTAAATTTGATTAGAAATATATGCTTCTGTTGATCAGTCATAATGATTGGTTACATAACACTCATAAATTAAACATCTTTAAATGCTTTGGACATAGTCCTTTATAAATTGTTTGCAATCAGAGTTGGAGTAACTCAAGCCACAAACTAAATTTATCACCAGCAGAATGAGACATAGGTCTTTTTTTCATTTTCCAGTCTAAAAGCTGAATCTTCAATTGGCTTTCTTTTTCTTTTCATCATAGCATTAATTCTTCTGCAAATTCAATCAAATGATTTAATCACCACTTTTTTTGCCTTTTAAAATATTTATTTACTTATTTGAAAGGCAGAGTTAGAGAGAGAGAGAGAGAGAGAGAGAGAGAGTGCTCCCATTCACTGGTTCACTACCCAAATGGTCTCAAATGCCAGGGCTGGGCCAGGCTGAAGCCAGGAGCCAGGAACTCCATCCAAGTTGCCACATGGATGGACCCAAACACTTGGGTCATCTTCTGCTGCTTTCCAAGGCACATTAGGAGGGAGCAGGATGGAACAGGATGCTTGCATTGCAGGTGGCACTATAACCAACTGCTACAATACAAGTCCCAGTCACCATTTTCTTTAAAGAACAATTTTTGACTCTTGGCTCTAAGTTTATGAATATGCACATATTATAGTCATTTATTATGTTTACTATCTTATCAAAGGATTTAGGATTCACTATCCCAATAGTCTTGCTAATTTGTATCCTGAATTAGAGACAAAATTCATAGAAAAATGAATTATATATAAACATTCCTAGGCACATTGCTATTTTCTCTGCTGTTTACATAAAGTTTAACTTTACTTATCATTGTTTTCAAGGTTCTGAATCACTGCCTTGAAGATTTCTTTCCCTCCATTTTTCTTTCCTTTCAGTATAATATCTTACACTAAACCAAGATGTACTGTTTTGTCTTTTTCTTTTCCGGTCCATTTACTTTAACAATAAAGACAAAAGCAAATTTTGCTGTTTTATCACAATGCAGGACTATAAGAAGAGTAAATTTTTTTTCAAGTAGTTTCTAGCATAGTCTGCAAAACCCCTAAGTTAATTGTTCCTCCTTCCTTTACCTAAATTTATTTTTAATCCAATTTTTCTTTCATTTTTTAGAGTTGAGAGTCATGGGAACAAGTTTGAGCTCAGTCACAGAATATGAGTTTTAACCTTCTTAGTTATCTTATAACCCAAACAAATATCAGTCATTCTGATAAAGTGTTAGAAGAATTGTTTGACCATCTCATAGGACTTTGGCTCAGATAAATTATTCCAATAATATGTTTTCTTATGAAAATGTCTTCAATTACTACTTTCCTGACTTTTGTTTTCCTGTAAGTTTTCTAAGTTCCATGTGACTCTAAAAAACCTTAAAATAATGCTGGGGCCACATCCATTTAGGGAAGTTATCAGATTTGTTTTGTTTACAGCATGTTATTTTATTTGAAGGAAGTTTTCATAATTATTATTTTATTAAATTGGGTAAAAAATAATTTTGTTTCCTTAATTTATAACTTTCCATAGGCATTGCTTACCTATTCTTGATATAAATGGGAAGCAGTAGATAGCTCTTCCAAATGACCATTATTATATAAAGATGCTTAAAGAGTTAAGTGGAATTACAGGCAAGGTGATTTCCTTAACCCTTTATCCTATCTATGCCCTAGTGGATGCCAAATAAAAGTTTTGTTTAGCAATATTTGCTTCTCATATGTGGCCTCAGCAGGAATTATAATAAGGTATAGGAATCTGTATTCAAGAGGTGGGTTCTGCCTCCTGGCTTCTGATTGGCACAGCTCCGGCCACTGTGGCCAACTGGGGAGTGAACCATCGGATGGAAGACCTCTCTCTCTCTCTCTCTGCCTCTCCTCTCTCTGTCTAACTCTGGCTTTCAAATAAATAAATAAATCTTTAAAAAAAAAAAAAAAGATTGTTGTTACCCTTTCCTGCTAATTCCATCATTATTTTGATGCAACTTTACTTATATCTTGTTTCATCACCTTGCTGTTGGCAGGTGGGCAGATTTTCCTTAGTTTTTGGCCTGACCCCAAGGTACAAGCAACAGCAGGCATGATCCAGAGAAGCAAAGATATTTTACCTATATTCCCCAGTTTTCTTTATTTTTTTAAAAGAAATATTTATTTATTTATTTGAAAGGCAGAGTTACAGACAGAGGGAAAGACAGAGAGAGGTCTTCTATCACTGATTCACTCCCCAAATGGCTGCTATGGCCAGAGGTGGGCCAGTCCAAAGCCAGGAGCTAGTAGTTTCTTCCTGGTCTCTCACATGGGTGCAGGGCCCAAGCTCCTGGGCCATCTTCCACTGTTTTCCCAGGCCATTAGCAAGGAGCTAGATGGAAGTGGAGTATCCAGGACTCAAACCAGCGTCCATATGGGATACCGGCACCACTTGTGGAGGTTTAACCTACTACATCCACAGTGCCGACCCCTCCCAGTTTACTTTAATAACTGAGGAAGGTGACCTGCTAGGATTCTCCACCTCCTGATGACTGTTAAAATTGACTGTGAGTTTCATATCTTCATCAGCACAAAGGTCAGGGAAAATGTAACTGCCTTAAAAGAATGAGCTGGTTGAAGGTTATGTGGCTTTAGAACCTACATGAAATTCTGAGTATTGTATGCAAGGGTATATAACAAACAGAAGCTAACCTGGTTTTGTTGAACATCAATGTTGGGCCCTGGAGGCCCATTATCCCCTCTCAGTGGTAGCTCATCCAGCTTAAGTTAGATCACAGAAAGAACAGGCTGACACTTCAATTACTTCTTCCCATTGCATCAGTATCCATTGCCCTTCTTCCTTCCCTACTGGGGCAGTCTCACTCTTCTGAGGTGGATGCAGCCTTTGCATGCCTGGCTTAAATTGTGAGTAGTGAAGGCTTAGGCAATTATGTACACGCTCCTACTTCTCAGCTTTTAGTTTTCTCTCAATTTATCTCATTGTGTATTTGTATCATGAAACATCAGTATGTGCTCCTAGCCCCTTTGCATGATAATTGAATATCGAGTAGACACATATACCACTCATTCTGGTGCTGTTTTGGAAGCAACAGAATTTTACTGGCCCACCTAGGGTAGGAAACAACCCTCCTGTGGGTGTCTGGTCATTTGAGAGGATGGAAGCAGTTGGCTAGCCCAAAATCAGGTTTGGTGGCTTTCTAGCCACAAATCACTGGAAAGACATGGATTTTCTACAAAAGGGAAATTCTGAAGAGTAAGGCTGCTGGTTGCCTGAACTTTCCAAGCTCAATGCCTGACTTTCCGATCCCTGGGGTAAGTACTGTCACAAGAAGTGATCTCTAAGGTCCCATTAGCTCTGTGTCTTGAGGGTTAGGCTTCATTGTAAACATGTAGACGCTCCCCTTTTGATTAGAGGAATTATGTAAAATAATTGTTTCTATTGCCTATCTTCCCTTATCCCCAAATTTTGTAGCTTCTTATAATTTTATATAAAACAATGTCCTGTATTATACTCAGAGCAAGAGGCGCGCTCCCTGCACAATTACAGTGTGTATACAATTTGTGTTTGTCACACTCTGATGCATGATGTGGAATTATCTTCTGCCTTTAGGCAAGAACAAATACTCCATTTTTCACAATTCCGCCTTCTGAAATATATAACCCACTTTTAATGTGCTGTCTGACTTATGGCAAACTTTCAGATATTTTCCTGGCCCTATTACTATAGTAACAGGGAGGCAGCCCTCATCCTTCTGGGAACTCAGAGGGGAGGAAGACTGGAATCCTGAGGAGTCAGAGCCTCTAGAGAAGAAAGGAAAATCTGAGGTAAGGGTTCCCTTCAGATGTTTCTCTGCAAAAAAGAAAAAAAAATTATGTTTGAAATTTGGGGGCTGCTTGTGCCAAGAGTGATGAAATCTTTTTGGCAATTACTGTGATCTTTGTACCAGTTCACCTCTTTAGAGTATCTTGTTGATAAGATTTAAGTGATGCCAACATCACTTGTGGTTTCTTCCAGTGCTGTCACCCCATGGGTGTTTTCTGAGTGCATGTGAGGCTGCCAGACCCTGACTCACTACCTGCACACTCTGTGTCTCTTTTCCTTGACTAAGAAACCACTTAGGTTCTCTCATCATTTGTCAAATATAAGGATATTGGGCACTGCCTGAAACTTAACTGCTGAGCTATAGAACATGAATTTGGGTGAAAATTTAATGGAAATAAAAGTAAAAATGTATCAAAAATCTAAATGGGGGAAATAATGTGTAAGAGCAATATGGAAAATTTCTAGAGAGGAGAGAAATTAACATGTATTTTCCTTACTTGATTCCAGAAGGACATCTATAGACAAAGGCCCAAATTAAAATAGAATCCTAAGTAAACTCTTCAGAATGATTGGTCAGACAGCTAGTTTTTCACCATGTTTCACATTTATTAACCTTTAGCCTTTAGACTGATGATGGTGATAGGTCATTTGTGTGATCTGATCTTCAAACACAAGTATGAGGCCTTTTCATTCTAGGAAAAATGCATTTGTGTTTCCTCTAAATGGAAAATAGTGAGGTCTAACGGTGTTTACAGAACATAGAATAAAGAAGGAAGAAAACAGGAAAGCTAGGGATAGGTATTTGCATTTGGCAACAGCGCCATCCTACTCTAGAACAGACTCTGTTTTTCTGTTAGTTACACAGTACATCACAAAAAGTAGGCTGTTGGCCCTTGAGACACACAAAAAAAAGTTAGTCATAGATTTTACAGGGCAATTTCCTGGCAGAAAATTAAATAATGTTTCATAGATTTATCCTTGTTTTTCATCACAAGGTTTATAAGTCAAGAAAGCAGAGGAGGGTTAAGAAACAGGTTAGAATAAACTTCCAAGCTTCCCAGTGTGACCTGACACATGTAACTTTAAGACTGAGCTGTCTTTCCACCTCCTATGATACTGGGGTTCCAGACAAGGTAGATTTGGAAGAGGATAGATTTTCATGCTATGATCCTAGGCAAATGATATTCTGGAAGAACCACAGGTGGTGTCGAGAAGATAGAAATTCCTGAAATTACAGGTTGTTCGGAGTACTTGAAAGTATTCTCATGGTTCTTGACTTCAAAATAATCCTGGTAAATATCTCTGTTATCCATGGGCCTGAGTATTATCGGTGTATGCCTCCTAACAAATTGCCATTTTACTTTTTCTTTTTTTTTTTTTTTAAGAAAATGCCTTGTTATATAGTTTAGCTGCCTGATTTTGAGGGCAATTGAAGCCCTCAGAGTGTGTAACTAGAGAAATTATGTTCTTACCCAAGTAAACTTGGAGACACAACTGCTACACATTAGTGAATTGGCATTTTCACTGGTTGCAGTATTAGTTCAGGTTTGTTACTCTGGACATGGAACTTTTGTCACAGAGGCCAGAACAGTACATCAAAGCCAGAAGCACAGCAAGTCATCAGAGTTCAGATTCTTTCCTGCTTTCCTACAGAGAGGTCAAGAATACAAACATCCTCAATTGCTACTCAGGAGGGAACTTAAGTCCATCAACGGAACCAAACAGGAAGCACCAAATGGGCATTTCTTCCATTTATTTTGTGATTATTAAGAAGGATGTAGTTTCTCAACCAAATTTGTCAAATGAAGCATAGAAAATATACAAAGTGCAGTCATTTTGGTCTAAAGTTGTTTTTCCAGTGATCTACTCACTACATTTTGTACGATAAGTTTGTAGGATGTTGGAATTTCCAAATAACTATGTCTTATTTTTACCTTTTAAACTGTAAACCAGAAGCTTTACATTTGCTGCAGTTTGTTGAGTTTCACATGAGTCACTTATACTTTAATTAAATTTCTCAGATATTTCATTGCCAGATCAAGGAGAATGGACATTTATTAAACAAAATTACTCTCTTGAGTTTGTGATAGAGTGAGAAAAGTTTCAAGAGACAGCCAGGAAATACCTCACTGTCACTGCTGAGGTTTATAAGTCTAATCAAAAATTTAAATCTTGGTATATACTTATTTATCCAGTACACCAACATCAGGGCAAATTCCAGTACTCCACTGTTCGTGATGGAAAGTAGCTTAAAATGAGGCACATTATAAAGATGCAAAGCCCGTCGAAGCAAATGGGACTATGATTTCTATATTTTATAAGTATTTCCAGAAATAAATCAACGAGCTGCTTCATTATTATTATAATTACATGGAATTTCTTGGTTCCAGAAGACTATTTGGCACGCTGTTCCAAAGGAAATGAGTCTTCCTTTTCAGCTTACTTCATTATTTTTTTCATCCTGTCAGTGGTATGCCATGGATGGGATGATGAGAGTACAGGCAATAAGGAAGCATTCTGTGCATTGAAAATTGAAAAGGAATAAAATAAAATAAAATAAAATAAAATAAAATAAAATAAAATAAAATAAAATAAAATAAAATCTTACAACCAGTCTACTTTTTATTATCAGTAGGCCCTGACAATTCCAAGCAACATCAGTGGTGCTACATGTATTTTTTTTTTTTTTTTTGACAGGCAGAGTGGACAGTGAGAGAGAGAGAGAAAGGTCTTCCTTTTCCATTGGTTCACCCCTCAATGGCCGCTGCGGCCAGTGCACGGCACTGATCTGAAGCCAGGATCCAGGTGCTTCTCCTGGTCTCCCATTTGGGTGCAGGGCCCAAGCACTTGGGCCATCCTCCACTGCACTCCTGGGCCACAGCAGAGAGCTGGACTGGAAGAGGAGCAACCGGGACAGAATCCAGCGCTCCGACCGGGACTAGAACCCGGTGTGCCGGCGCCACAGGCGGAGGATTAGCCTAGTGAGCCGCGGCGCCGGCCCCAGTGCTACATGTATTTTAAGAGGAATGGGGGGGGGGGGGAGAACCTTCCATTTATTCAAGTTCTAAACAACTGTTGAATTTTCTGAAACTTAGCTACATATATTTACATAAGCTGAATAATACTTTGTTTTTATTATCCTTAATTCTTTAGAAGAAAATGTGTTCTACAGGGGCTGGCGTTGTGGCATAGTGGGTAAAGCAGCCACCTGCACTGCCAGCATCCCACAATGGGCTGATCCAGCTCCTTGCTAATGGTCTGGGGCAGCAGAAGAAGATGGTCCAATTAGTTGGGCCCCTGCCATCCAGATGAAGTCCCTAGATCCTGGCTTTCCCGTCTGGCCCAGTGCTGGCTAGTGCAGCCATTGGGGGAGTGAACCAGCAGACGGAAGATCTCTGTCTCTCCCTCTCTCTCTGTAACTCTTAATTGGAAATAAATAAATAAATCTTTGTAATAAAAATGTATTCTACATGGAAGTAATTCTCACTCTCAGAAGCTATAACTGTTTGAGTTTATGGAGAAAATAAACTGAACCTGAAGCAAGATCAAAAAATCCACAGAAACATCACAAGATTTGGAGAATTTTACCAAATATGATAGGAATTTATATGAGTTTTCTGGTAAAGTACTTTAGTGGAAAATTTTCATCTGTAAAAATAGAACTTATCTCAAAGAAACGAAGACTTGGGTAGTATTGTAAATACTAGAACTTATTGCAATATGATATTTTTATGTATCTGATACATTTATCCCAAATTCAAGTTTTCATAGCTGTTTGTATATATGCTTCTTCAATTGAGATAAACTTCTGAAATTCAGGAAAAAATGTTCTTAAATCATCTAAGAGTGAACAGAGATCATTAAATCTGGCTATCCAATTTTCACAAATCAATTTGATTAATCCATTGACAAATTTGCAGACATTAATGTTCAAAGCCAGAAACCATAAAGTGATTAAAATACATTAACATACATAAAATACATTAACATCCTGGTATAAAGAAAGGACCATCAAAGAAGGAGGTACTTTTATCTGAAGGGAGGAGAGAACCTCTACTTTGATTATGGCCTTGTCTAAGAAGTGTCAGAATTTGTGGACTCAGGAGGCTTCCATGGCCTTGGGAGCTCATAGCTGGAGCCTTGGATGATCACTGATGCCATAAATAAGAGTGTCAATTGTTAAGTCAACAACAGGAGTCACTGTGCACTTGCTCCCCATGTAGGACCTCTGTTCTTAATGTTTTGTACTATGAGAATTAACAGTACAACTAGTCTTCAAATGGTACTTTATCCTTTGTGTGGGGGGTTGGGGGGGTGCAAATTTGAAATCTTCACTTAGTATAGAGCTGATCTTCTGAATATAAAGATAATTAAAAATGAATCTTAACGAAGAATGGGATGGGAGAGGAGGTAGGAGGTGGGATGGGTTAGGGGTGGGAGGGAGGGTATGGGGCGAAGAACCACTAAAATTCAAAAGTTGTACTTATGAAATTTCTATTTATTAAATAAAAGCTTTCTATTTAAAAAAATCTCAGTTGGTTTATGTTTGTTTTTATGTAAGCATGTGTGTGTGTGTGTGTGTGTGTGTGTGTGTAAAACAGAGAGTAACTTGAAAAGATTGGGGCCGGCGTCGCTGCTCACTAGGCTAATCCTCCGCCTGCGGCACTGGCACTCTGGGTTCTAGTCCCAGCCAGCTCTCTGCTGTGGCCAGGGAGTGCAGTGGAGGATGGCCTAAGTGCTTGGGCCCTGCACTCAAATGGGAGACCAGGAGAAGCACCTGGCTCCTGCCTTCGGATCAGCACGGTGTGCCAGCCGCAACGCACCAGCCGGAGCATCCACTAGGGGGTGAACCAACAGCAAAGGAAGACCTTTCTCTCTGTCTCTCTCTCTCACTGTCCACTCTGCCTGTCAAACATATATATATATAGGAAAACAGAAACATGGAGGCAGACATTTGGCTTGGTGTTGAGACTTTTCTTGAGACATCCCCCATCCCATGTAGCAGTGCCTGAGCAAAAGTCTCAGCCTACCCACATGAAAAACCAAATGGATTCCCAGCTACTGGCTTGGACTTAACCTAACCACTATTGTAATGGGCATTTGGGGATGAACTAGCAGATGAAAGATCTCTATCTGTCTCTTTATCTGAAATAAAAAATATGAAATTTTAGAGGACTAGCTATAGGCAAGTAACTCAGATAGAAGAAAATGGCAGAAGAACTTGCTTTATTGGATATTTGCATTTATTGTATGTTCATAATAGTTATTATAGTGTAACATTGGGGTAAGAGTAGAAAAAATATCAGAGGAACATGAAAATTCAAAAAGAGATGCACTTTTGAAATAAATTTATTCAACAGGACACAAAAAGTACTAAAAATAAATAAAAGTATTGGTAGTGTGTTAAAATTAGGAATTTTGATTTATCAAAACACTTCTAATTACTAAAATACATGTAAATATATATAAATTACATCTGCAAATCCATAGGAAAACAACTCAATAAAAATGGACAAAAGATTTGAACAGGTATTTTGTTTAAAAACTGTACCTCTGCTGGCGCCGTGGCTCAACAGGCTAATCCTCCGCCTTGCGGCACCGGCACACTGGGTTCTAGTCCCGGTCGGGGCACCGGATTCTGTCCCGGTTGCCCCTCTTCCAGGCCAGCTCTCTGCTGTGGCCCGGGAGTGCAGTGGAGGATGGCCCAAGTGCTTGGGCCCTGCACCCCATGGGAGACCAGGAAAAGCACCTGGCACCTGGCTCCTGCCATCGGATGAGTGCGGTGCACCAGCTGCAGCGTGCCAGCCGCAGCGGCCATTGGAGGGTGAACCAATGGCAAAGGAAGACCTTTCTCTCTGTCTCTCTCTCTCACTGTCCACTCTGCCTGTCAAAAAAAAAAAAAAAAACTGTACCTCAATGGCCAAAAAATTTAAGAAAAATAATTTATTTAGTAACCAGAGAAAATGCAAATTAAAACTACAACTGGGGCCAATGTTGTGGTGCAGCGGGTAAAATCGCCACCTGTGACACTAGCATCCCATATAGGCACTAGTTCGTGTCCTGCCTGTTCCACTTCCAATCCAGCTCCCTGCTAATGGCCTGGGAAAAGCGGTGGAAGATGACCTAAGTGCTTGGGCTTGTGCCACCCACGTGGGAGACCTGGAAGAAGCTCCTGGCTTCTGGCTTTGGCCGGCCCAGTCCTGGCCATTGCAGCTAACTGGGGAGTGAACCAGCAGATGGAAGACCTCTCTCTTTCTCTCCCTCTCTCACTGTAACTCTCTCAAATAAATAAATAAATATTTTTTTAAAAAACCACACAGTTAAATACATATTTCTTCCAGAATAGTTTAAAAATATTGATAAATCTCGTTGAGTATGTGGAGGCACAAGGATTCTCATTCCCTGTTTAGTGAGAGAAAATTGATGCACACTTTTTTTCAAAAACAATCTTCTGCATTTAGAATCTCTCATTTCATTTTTTAAAAAATTATTATTTATTTGAGAGACATAGAGAGGTCATATCCACTGTGTGCTTCCTCAGATGCCTAAAACAGCCCTTGACTGGGGCTGAAGCTGAGAGCCAAGAACTTAGCACAGGTCTCCTGAGTGAGGGGAACCCAATCTCTTGAGCTATATTGCTGCCTTTCAGGATCTATATTAGCAGGTAACTGGACTCAGGTGCGAGAATCAGGGACGACACCCAGAGACAACTCCCAAAACAGGATGCAGTCTTCCCAGCCTGTGTCCTAACTGCCAGACCAAATGTCCTGTCTCCCTTCTCCCCCGAGGTTATTAACATTTTTTCCAGGATCAACTGTCAGTAAGAGGAAAATGAAATTAATACATATTAATATCAATTCATATATTGCAGGCACAGGCATTGATCTATGTTTGTCTCAATTACTCTTCATGGTACACACCACTATTCAGTTTACAAATAAAATTGGGGCACAGAGAAAGTCAAAGATCTTTGCTAAATCCATACATCTACTAAGTGGGAAAGCCAACACACAGCTGGTAAGTGGTAGAACTGGCACGTGAGTAATCTGATTCTAGAACCTCAGCTCCTCACCACCATGGGACAGCATCTCATACTCATGAGGAAAGCACATATAAAGTTGCTTGATGAGGATTTGCTTCAGTTACATTTTACTGTAGTACCATTCATAAAAGTAGAAATGCTCTAGTGGCAAAGTTAGTCTGGATAAATTGAAAAGCATTAGTATTATTAAACATTATAGAGTCTTCAGATCATATAAAACATGAGGATTCAGAAAATTTACATTGTGAAGACAGATTTCATACACATCACAAGAGAAAATAGTTTCACAACTCATGACTAATAGTAAGCAAAAATATCTCATGTGATTTGGTTTTCAGAAATGACTTGAAAATATTTAAATTCAATCTGTTCTAGTTTATTTAGAATTTATACTATAATTAATAGTACCTTTGGCAACTTTTGAGGGGATCATTATGAAATTTGGTATAATTATGAGGATTATACCTTCAACAACTGTAGCAGAAATTTGCAGTAACCTTAATTCTGTCAGATAAGAGAAAGGATGACAACCACAGAGGAAAAAATTTCAAAGTATTTTTTAAATTACTTGCTTATTTTTATTTGAATGCAGAGAGGGAATGAGCGAGACAGAAACAGAGATCTCCCATCTGCTGGTTTACTCCCCAGATAGCAGAGGCTCAGCTAGGTTAATGGCAGGAGGCAGGAACTCAATCAGGGTCACCCACATGGGTGACAGGAACCCAACAACTTGAGCCACCACCTGGCGCCTCCCTGAATGAGCATTAGTAGGAAGCTGGAATTGGAAGCAGAGTCAGGCCTCGAAAGCAGGCACTCCAGGATGGGCTGTGGGCATCCCAAACAGCTTCTAACCACTGTGCCAAATGCACAGGAACATTGCTGTTCTTTCATCTCTGGTGTTCTGATTAACCTTTCTTATTCGCCACAGTGCATCTTTAATTAACATGCATCCTTTCATATTGAAATGTTTGAAATTTAGATTCTATGAATCCTGAATTCATTATGATTCATAGTCTGAGCCAAAGGTTACATTTGGCATAAGTACAGAGAGAGTAGCAGACTTAGCTAAACAATTTGACCCATACCCAACCAACATCTGCAGAGTTTTTGTTACCTAATTTCAAAAATCCATGTGTTTTTTCCATTCACAAAGCTGTGAAGTGGTAGAAAGCTTTTTCCCTCTGACAAAGCACTGTACCGGCAGTAACATGTTTATAAACAAAGCAGCTTCATGCCAGTTAACCAAGATTCTTCAGCTTGCACAGGTCCATGTGGAACTAACTACAAGTTCCTCTGTGGTTCTAAGTACCAAACTGAGTTTTACAGAAATATTTTCTGTACTATTCATTTTATTTGTCTCATGCACTCTACACTAGAAGTTCTGTTCATATGTATCGATTTACTAGTAAAAGGCTCCTGTTCAATAAATAGATAAATGAATTTGTCTTCTTGTCTGTCCCTGGCTGAAAAAGCCCAGGGTGGGAACTTCTCTACCCTAATCCTGTCCATTGTTCACCATATTCCACGGCCACCATGTGTTCTGAGCTTTTCATCTCCCATAGTCAATGTGACCATTTAACTCTTCCGAAAACTTACATAATGTTAAACCTTAGAACACTTACAATTTTTCTAGAACATGTACCCACCCACCAATAATAATCTTCTTCCTCCCTCCCCTACTTGGAAGCATCCCTTTCTCTCTTCTTTCCTTCCTCCCCTTTTCTATTTTTTCTTTCTTTCTTTCTTTCTTTCTTTCTTTCTTTCTTTCTTTCTTTCTTTCTTTCTTTCTTTCTTTCTTTCTTTCTTTCTTTCTTTCTTTCTCTCTCTCTCTCTCCTTCCTTCCTTCCTTCCTTCCTTCCTTCCTTCCTTCCTTTCTTCCTTCCTGTAAGCTCATGGTTTATTTTAGTTGAATAAAGTCTCCAACTTGTTTCACAATTAAAATTTGGGATTGATTAAGGGAAGTGGTAAAGTTTGAATATTCTGGTAGGAAATTCAGATTTCATTTTACAAACCATGGGAAATCATTGAATCTTTGTTGTTTTAACTGTGAAATGATCAAAGTTATGTTTTAGGAATATTAAGCTGAGTCATGTTTTGGATAGATTACAGGCAGGAGAGAATATGATCAAGAAAGCCTACTACTGCTATAGGATAGGTTGAGTGAGCAAGAAATAAAGTCCTGAAGTAGTAATGGGAATGAATAGGAAGGAAACGATTATCAATAGAATTAGCTGGACTTGGCAACTGAGTATTGGTGAGAAAGAAGAAAATGCCAAAGGTAGCAGGTTTTCGGTTGCCTCTTATAAACTTCTAATTTTAATACTATTATAAAAAATATGAAATAGAAGAAGACTCTCCATTCTGTGTTTAGAATGCTAATGAAATATCCACAATGAGGTATTTAGCCAGGCAATGGAAATTATAAGTTTTTAAAGTCTCTTTACTGATGGTCTATAAAAATGGATGGGATTTCTATGTGAGATGATGGGGTATATAAAAAAATGAGCTGCAGAGGATTTTTTAAAGAAAAATTATTTTATTTTTAAGAAAATGTATTTTATTTATTTGAAAGGCAGAGTTACAGAGAGACAGAGATCCTCCATCCACTGGTTCACTCCCCCAAATGGCCACACCACATTGGCCAGGGCTGGGCCAGGCTAAAGCCAGAAGCCAAGAGCTCCAACCAAGTCTCCCACGTGGGTGGCAGGGGTCCATTAGTAGGGAGGTGGGTCGTAAGTGGAGCATCCATGAGAGTTGCTGGCCCTTCAGGTGGCTACCCAAACCCCTATGCAACAATGCCAGCCTCTGCATAGGATTTTAAAATACACTCACTGAAGAAAAAAAGATTGAAGAAAGAAAGTATGTAAGTGATGAACAATAAAGGAGTGTGAGGGGATCTATCAAGAGTACACAAAGAAAGCCAAGGAGGAGAGTTTCAGGCAGAAAGATTATCTACTTTAGGTTCTTTGAATTTCTTGAATGTGCATGCAGATTAATGGTTTTCATCAAATTTGGTAAGGTTTCAGTAATTTTATTGATTTATTTATTTATTGAAAGAGTTATAGAGAGGGAGACACAGAGAGAGAGATCTTCCATTAGCCAGTTCACTCCCCAGATGGCTGGGGCAGAGCCAGGAGCTTCCTCCAGGTCTCCAGGTGCAGGAGTGTAAGCACTTGGGCCATCATCCACTGCTTTCCCAGCCATATTAGCAGGGAGCTGGATTGGAAGTGGGGCAGCCGGGACACCAACCGGTGCCAATATGGGATTTTTGTGTAAGGTATAAGGTAGGGGTCTTCTTTCTTCTGCATACAGAGATACAGTTCACCCAGCACCATTTGTTGAAGAGACTGTCCTTGCTCCAGGGATTGATTTTAGTTTATTTGTCAAAGATTAGTTGGTTGCAGATGCTTGGATTTATTTCTGGGGATTCTATTCTTCTTCATTGGTCTACATTATCTATCTATCTATCTATCTATCTATCTATCTATCTATTTTGCCAGTACCAGGATGTTTGGGTTATAACTGCCCTGCAGTATGTCTTGAAATCTGGTATTTGTGATGCCTCTGGCTTTGTTTTTGTCACATAAGATTGCTTTTTGGCTTTTTGACTCATTGTTGTCATACTTCAGCAAGTACCTTCTGACTCCCAGAGTGTGCAACAACAGGAAGAAAGAATCAGGAATGGAGCCAGGATTCAAACCAGGCACTCGGATATGCAACACAGGCATCCCAATCAGGGATCCCAACCAGTAGGTCAAACATCTGCCCCTAATTCTTTAAACATTGTTTATTTTAATTCTTTAAAGAGCTATTTTTAAAAATTGTTGCTTTGTAATTTTTGTCTGCAAAATCCAAAATTTGGGGGCAACCAGAGATTGTTTCTATTGAATGGTTTTTCCTGTTTCTTTGCAAAACTCATTAAAAGTTAGAGATATTAGATAATGTACTGAGCTGGATTCTAATTTTATTTCTTATATTTCAAGGGTTATTATTGTTGCCATTTTTTTTTGTTTGTTCAGTAACTTCCTGGAGAAAAATTGTGAATTTTTTTATCCTCTGCCATTTTCACATGCTGATGTTTCTGCTTAGCTAAAAAATATTATACAATGAGAATATAAGCATATATAAGCATGGACATAAATACTAAGGAATAATGTGTATATATCTGTATTAAATCTGCACACACACACACACACACACAGAAAATCAACAGCTTAGCTTCTTATTTCCTCATGTCTGCTTGACTTAGTAATTGGACAAACACGTTGAGCCAGTAAGACTTCTGTCTTCTGCCAATGAATCTCTGTGTGAGTAGGGGAGTTCACTCAAAGTTCAGGCTTTTTTCAAGTCTGCTCTAATTCCAGCTTTTACTTTCCACTGGGCATTTTCGTGTCTCTTCTGTACATGCACACAGTTCCAGGGTTGGCCAGGAGTGAATGATGAGCTTTGCCATTCTCCAGGATCCACATATACTTAGCCAGAAATATTCCCCAACCATGACTACTACCTCAGACTGTAGAGCTGTTGGCCTTGCCTGCTCATCCACCTCAAAGATACCTTCCATCAAAAATGCCTTTGGGAGTTGTCTTCCACCGCTCCAAATTAAGTGAATCCCATTGACAGTGACAAAGAGGCTGCCAGGCCTTGCGACCAGCCTCGGAAAACACTCCTTCCTGGGGAGGGAATGGGGGAAGAGGATGCAGTGTATGAGTAGCTTCAGGACAGAAGGCCACAGATTCTCATTATTCTTACCAAAATTTTAGCAGTGTTTCAAGCCTTCATAATTCTCAGATTTGGTTGATTTTAAGAGTGTCTCGTTATTTTATCTGGATTTATACTTGTTTTTAGAGAAAGAATTTGTCCATCTCTTCATGTAGCTAGAGACCTATCTATTATCTTAAACTGATATACTGCACATTAATTTTGTTTCACGTTTTTATGCATAATATTTTTTAAAGATTTATTTATTTGAAAGGCAGAGTTACACAGAGAAAGGAGAGGCAGAGAGAGAGAGAGGTCTTCCATCCGATGGTTCACTCCCCAGATGGCCGCAGTGGCCGGAGCTGCACCAATCAGAAGCCAAGAGCCAGGAGCTTCTTCCCAGTCTCTCACGAGGGTTCAGGGGCCCAAAGACTTGGGCCATCTTCTATTGCTTTCCCAGGCCATAGCAGAGAGCTGGACAGGAAGAGGAGTAGTCGGGACTAGAACCGGCGCCTATATTTGATGCCAGCGCTTTAACCCGCTGTGCCACAGCACTGACCTCCCATATGCATAATATTTTTAAAAAGTGTCCAAACCTATTTTTCCTTTTTATAGTATGTAGAAATCTCTAATCCTGTAATTTTAAGAAACTAATTAGCACAAATCTAAGTTTCACTTTCAAGTTTTATACTTTTTCTCTATTTCAAACTGATTTATATTATAAAAGAATGGGATAGTAAGAAAATTGAAAAGAAATCAGGCCATTCCTTATATTTTAGTAAAACTGTACAAGAGGATAGGGGTGAGGCATTGTATAAAGATCAATGTAGTATGGATTTGTATTATTCTAGGATCTACTTACTTGTTCACAAAGTGAAAATATTCTATTCTTTAACTTCTATGGCAATAAACTCTTTTTAAAAATGAGTGGCTACATCAGAATTCAGTATTCAGACTAAAGAGCTCATATCTCTCCTTTTTAGATCACAAAAACTTATTCTAACAAATTGTGGGTAAATCAATCTGACTATCAATTTAGAATTTGCAGGATCATGAAATTCTACCCCCCCCCCTTTTTTTTTCAGGGAAAAGTATTAACAGGACCACAATTGGCCCATCAATAAAAAAACAAACAAACAAACAAAAACCCTTACTAATATAATTGTCTACTCTTTGAAAAAGCAAAGAATCCAGTCGTGGTATTTAAGACCACTTTGAAGTGCAAAGTACTTGACTGTCTTACTCTCAGGCATGTCCTCATTAATATGACAACATACTGAAAGCTAACTTAGGCTCCACACATGTATTTTCACTGAACCTGTACATTACTCTATAACCTGTCTCCAAGTAAGAAAAAGAAAAGTTTTGGGGTGTTTTCCACAGCCTTAGACATGAAGAACAAAGACTATTTAATTGTTATAAAAATTTCCCTGCAAAAACTCCTTTAAAAAGAAAAAAAGTTCTGACAGTCTCTCTGTTTCATGACACATTCCAGACTCTTTTCTGCATTGTATTATTTTACATTGAACTTTCAGTCTCAGGAAACAATGTCTGTTAATTTGTTAAAAACTACCCAAATAGACTAATATTACTGATACTATAGTTTGTTTACCTAGAGTTTAACTGAACACTTGTGATTGAGCAAGAATTTGTTCTTTTCTTCCAAATAGTCAACACCATTAATAACCTTTCTATTACAGAGATGTGAATGTTTTCCTCCTGCTGAAAGCCAGTCTCATGAATCCCCAGGCTCAGAACTCCTGTTTTAGCAGAACAGTCATCTGACTCCTCTTGGCTATCCCATGCCCAGATCTCTTGGCAGCGACAGGGTAACCCTTGCTGGTACCTGTGAAAGGAAACAAAGGGTCTATTTTGAGTATGGTAGAAGATTATAAAAAAAAAAAGAGACGGAGAGGGAACCCAATACTACATCTTCATGTCTCAAAACATTCATTTTTTTTGTTGTTAAGAAATGTCCTGATACATTGGTAACATTATTAACACTAACATTTTAGGAGCCATTTTACAGCTGATTATAATTTTATTGGCTAAATCTATCACAACTACATTCAATGGCTTATTAGTGGTGTTTGTAGTTTATTACTAACTTCATTATTTTTACCTCATCAAACAATGCCACATGCCCATTAAAATTTTAATAAAATTCTGTAAGCAGGAAAAGAGAATAAAGGCTATTGACCATCTTGGATATTTCATGAATCCAGAGACCTTGACTGTATAATTTTGAAAACTCCATTGTATCAGTTTAATTCAAGTGACCAATCTTTGCTGATTAGCATAAGCTTCTGTCACCAGAGTATTCCACTTCTAATCTTGGAAAGTTGGGAACCTGAGTCAGTAATTAGAAAGCCCCCTGGTGAGCTATGAATGGTGAAAACATTCTTGAAGAACGCTCATCCTAACTGGCAGAACCTGGAAATTTGCCTGTTACATTTGATCATATACCTTTCTGCTAACTGCAGTTCTCTCCCAGCGTCATACTCTTTGTCATGTGAGAACTTTAAGTGCTATCATTAAATATTTGTTAATTCGTGTTACCCTAATTATTTCACTGGGTTTCCACTGACCTGTAAACAAATCTCATTCCAGTATCTGCCAGTCTCCTTGAAAAAGTTACTTAAAATCTCCTAATTTCAACTCTGTCTGAAAAATGTAAAATGAAAAGCTCAAACTATCTGGCTATAGTGTTTTTTGACTTTAGATGTTTCTGCATTCTTGGAATCACTATCAGAACAGAGTGGTTCCCTGCTGAACGTTTCTTTCAAGTAATCAACTATTATCTCCTTAACATATCCTGTTACCACATCTGAGGATGACACCAAGATGAAGTACTTCTTGTCAAGTCTAGATACAATTTGAGACAGGAAGTGAGGCTTTATGCCTGTCAGCCTGAGATAAACACTGTTTCAAGGACTTTCTTAAGTCCCATGAGAGATTCTTTCTCATTCTACTGGCCTCTCCGTATGCACAGATTTCTGAAACAAAGTTTATCTCTAACAATGCTAAGACTGCAACAATTTAGACCAGTTGCTCTGGATAGAATACCACCAATGAATGAGTTGACACCAACTCCTGTCTGAGTTCTCCAAGATGGATGATATTTGTATCCAAGTAGTTTATGTAAATTTCTCCCCCCCCCCTTTTTTTTGCCTTTATAAACTTCTCATTGCTTCAATCTCCTTGAATACATCAATAATTTATAATTTATCTTTGAATTGAATTTATAATTCAGTGTATAATTGAATAAACCCATAGATTACTGTGGCACACATTTTCTCATTTGCAATGCCTTGCTTCCCAAATAAATATAATTATTCTTTGGAGAATCTCTGTTATTTAAATTGGAAGAACCCATATTTTGTCTTTTGTTTGTTTTTATGTTTTTTCTTTTCTTCCTTCCTTGGTTTTTTTTTTTTTAATCTTTTTTTAAGATTTATTTATTTGAAAGGCAAAGTTTTATAGTGAGGTAAGGGGAGAGACACAATGGCCAGGGCTGGGCCAGTCTGAAGCTAGGAGCCAGGAAATTAACCCAGGTCTCCCACATGGATACGGAGGCCCAAGGTCTTGCACCATCTTCTGCCACTTTCCCAGGTGCATAGACAGGGAGCTGGTTCAGAAGTGGAGCAGCCAGAACTTTAATCGGTGCCCATATGGGATGCTGGTGTCACAGGGAGCGGCTTTACTCACTACGCTACAACACCCACTCCTGCATATTTTGTCTTAATCATGAAGGTTCCCCAAACGCAGGGCTGTCCCAGAGGAATCTGCCAATATGATGCTGAATTAGTATGAGTTACTAATCCTAATCCTCTGCATGGAGGTAGCTGTGCTTGGAATGGCAGTTCAGAAAGGCATAAGGATGTAAAACCCAGAGTTAGCACTGGGTGAGGCAGAGGTCAGTAAAATGGCTAGTGAACATTAAGGAACTGAGAAATAAAAATCAGGAATTTGGGGATGCTTTGAGAAACACACTGAACACACTCAAAACCAACACAACCTTAGATGTTTGCACTAAAAAAGAAAGAGAGCCAAGAAGAAAACATTAGTCAGGTCTGGGACTCACTCATTTCAATAATATGCCTGGTAGAGAAATCATTATCCATTTTGTAACACAGTCTTAGGGCAAGTCTGAGCAAGCTCTGAGTGGGCAAAAAAAAAAAAAAAAAAAAAGGCTTCCCTAAACTGACTCAGCTTGCACCCCAATCCACACACATGCCCCTCACATGGAATGTTATTTCCTTCCTCGTCTCCTCCCTCTCTCCCTCCCTCCCTTCCTTCCTTCCTTCTCTCCCTGACCCCCTCCCTCACTCCTTTCCTTGTCTCTTCCCTTCTCTCTCTTTTCCAGAATGATTTGTGTGAGTGTGGAATGTGTTTGTCAGATAACTATTAAGGTAAGAAAAAAGAATGAGTCTTGTGATCATCATAAGTGGTTGGACTTCCCCATCACCTCACTCATTTATGTTAGTTAAGTACTAAAACCTAGGTCTTTATTAATTTACAGTTCAAATATACATATGAGTAAATGTGTGTGTTTATGTGTGTATGCACATGGCAGTATATATATTTGTGTGGGTCTGTGTGTGTATAAACACTAATGGATATTTTTCCAAATGAACTGATCATGACCTCTAACTTGTGGTTCAGAAGGAACTTTGTGTTCTACTTTTCCTCTGGAGAAATGAAAAAACTGCTAAGGGTGATGGTAGTGGTGGAATTGTGCATGTGTAAGTGTTAGGTAATATTGGGTGGAAAATTTAAGACTATTTTCCTTTGTAGTATTCCAAATACATCTGTTTATGTCATGGATAGTTTCTTGAAATAAATATCTTTTTTCATGAGTGTTTTCTTAATTTTCAGAAAATGCTACAAGTGTTTCTCAATAAAGTCTTTAAACACACTTTGTTTAAATACTACTAATACTACTACTGAGCATTAACTCTGCCTGAACTTGTGTCCAGTACTTAACATTCTTAATCTCATCCTCATAACCTCAAAAGGTGAGTATCCCAAGAAAATCATTTAAAATATTTTATTTATTTATTTGAGAGATAGAGTTACAGGTAGTGAGAGGGAGAGACAGAGAAAGGTCTTCCTTCCATTGGTTTACTCCCCAGATGGCTGCCACAGCCAGAGCTGCACCAATCTGAAGCCAGGAGCCAGGTGCTTCTTCCCAGTCTCCCGTGCAGGTGCAGGGGCTCAAGCACTTGGGCCTTCTACTGGTTTCCCAGGCCACAGCAGAGAGCTGGATTGGAAGATGAACAGCTGGGATTATAACCCAGCGCCCATATGGATGCCAGCCCCGCAGGTGGAGGATTAACCTACTGTGTCATGGAGCCATTCCCTCCCCAAGCCAGAAAATTAAAATGTGGGGAGGCTGTGAAATTTTCCTGAATTATGGAGCAAATAAATTGTATATAACTGTTGCTTAAACATAGACCTAACTAGCTCCAACCACTAGACACTCGCCATTGTGAAATGAAGGGATGAAGATACATGGCTTATTTCGTAACTGTTCTCTTTTGATCAGGGCTTGTCTATAAAAATGTTTGATTTTGTGAGCATTAATGGTTTATGTAAAATCACTTGGTAACTATTACTTTAAATAATCTTAGAATCAATCCAAACATATTCATGTAACATATACTGAAATTCTTAAGGAAGATTTTAGGATATAAGCAGGCCTCAGATACTGAATTATAATGACTATCTGGTTTTCAGGAGTGAGGTAGAATCACTTTTAAGAAACTAGACATCAGATAGCTTCCAAATGTACACCTATGTCTGTGCAATATTTGTAACATTTCCTGAAATGTAGCCTTTCTCTAAAACAAACAAATAAACAAAAAGGCCTTTAGAACACAACTACCCAGGAACAAACATTCCTCACCCTCATCCTTGAGATTAAGGATTTGTTAAGAAAATGTAGCTACATGCAGAAGAATAAAACTTGATCTTTCTCTCTCATGCACAGAAATCAACACAAAACAAATTAAAGACCTAAATGTAAGACCCCCAAATGTTCAAGCTACTATAAGAAACCATGTGGGAGATGCTTCAAGAGATTTTAATGGGGCAAAATTTTTTGGATCAGACCTCAAAAGCACAGAAAACAAAAGCAAAAATAGACCAGTGGTATCTCATCAAACTAAAGTTTCTGCACAGTAAAGGAAACAACCAACAGAATGAGGAAACAATCTACAGAATGGGCAAAAACATTTCCAAGTTATGCATCTGACAAAAGGTTAATATCTAAAATATGTAAGGAACTCAGACCACTCAATAGTTAAAAACCAAATAATCTAACTTAAAAATGGATAGTGGATTTAAACAGACATTTCTCAAATGAAGACATACAAATGGCAAACAGATACATAAAGAGAATGCTCAATACCACTAGTCACTGGGGAAATGCAAATCAAAACCACAAACAGACATCATCTCACCGGTTAGAATGACTATTAACAAAAATACAAAAGATGACAAGTGCTTGTGAGGATATGGGGAAAAGGGGAACCTCACACAGCTGCTGATGGGTATGCACAATAGATAGAGCCATTGGGGAAAAACAGCATAGAAATTCCTCTAGAAAGCTAAAAATAGAACTGCCATATGATCTAGAAATCCCACTATTGAGTATATATCTAAGGTGTTAGGAAACTGGCACAGTTTTAGCCAGGTGACCCCATGGCCCAGCTACCTCCACCCCCATCCTAATGGGATTCCCTGCTCCTGCTTCCCTGCCTGCCCTCAGGCGAAGTTTTAAAAGGGCCTGTTCCTGAACACGTGCTCTCTTGGCCCTTCTCTCCTGCTCTCTTGATCCTTCTCTCCTGCGCTCTCTTGGCCTCTCTTGGCTCTCGGTTCTTCTTTCTTAGCATGCCTCTCCCGCTCTCTTCTCTCCTCACTAGCTCCTCTCCTCTCTGTTTCTCTCTTATACTCTCTTTCTCTCTTTCCCTTCGCTGTCCCTTCACTCCGGTCTGCAGGGTGTTCCCCAATAAACCCATTCCCTTACTCCAGTGTCCTGTGTGTTTTGCAATGGCTAACATTAATATATAACCTAAGGGATATGAAATCAGTCTGTTGAAGACACATCTACACTACCATGTTTATTGTAGCACTGTTCACAATAGCAAGAATTGGAAAAAACATCCACTAATGAATGAATTTTAAAAGGATGAAATATTATCATTTGCAACAATATGGATGGAACTGAAGGTTATGTTAAGTGAACTAAGCCAAGCAGAGGAACAAAGAACTGTATGCTTTCAGTCATATGTGGAGTCATAATAAGAGGTGATCTCAAAGAAGCTAAAAGTGTAATGATGGTTACCAGAGGATGGGGAGACAAGTGGAAAGCGAGGAATGGGGGAAGGTTGATTAACAATTACTGTGTTTTTTTAAAAAGATTTATTTATTTATTTGAAAGTCAGAGTTACACAGAGAGAGGAGAGGCAGAGAGAGAGAGAGAGTGGTCTTCCATCTGATGGTTCACTCCTCAATTGGCCACGATAGTCAGAGCTGTGCCAATCTGAAGCCAGGAGCCAGGAGCTTCTTCTGGGTCTCTCATTCAGGTGCAGGGGCCCAAGGACTTGGGCCATCTTCTACTGCTTTCCCAGGCCATAGCAGAGAGCTGGATGGAAAGTGGAGCAGCCGGGGCTGAACCGGCGCCCATATGGGTTGCTGGTGCTTCAGGCCAGGTGTTAACCACCTGCGCCACAGCACCAGCAACAATTACTGTTATAGATTAATAGCAATAAGAAATTTTAGGATTCTGTTGCATGGTATGGTAGCTATAGTTAATGTTAATTTACTTAATTTACTTCATATTTCTCTTTTTAAAAAATGGTTTAGATTTTAAATGTTTTTGCCATAAAAAAATCTATTGGTTGAAATGATAGATATATTTATCCTGATGGAACATCACATGTATCGAAACATCATATAGTATCCTGTAGATATGTACAATTTGTATGTGTCAAAATTTTTTAAATTAAATTTTATTTGAAAGGTAGAGAGACAGAACAAGCATGAGACAGAAAGAGAGAAAGACAGAGAGATGGAGCTTTCTTCCATATAATGATTCACTCCCTGGGTGCCTGCAACAACCAGGAGTGGACCAGTTGAAACTAGGAGTCCAGGACTCCATCTGTGTCTCCCATGTGGGTGGCACTCAAGTTCTTCAGCCATCATCTGCTGCCTTCCAGGGTGTGAATTGGCAGGAAGCTAGATCGGAAGCAGAGGAGGCTGAATTGAAACCCTGGTACTCTGATATGGGACGTAGGTATTTAAAGCAATGGCATCTTAACTGCTGTGCCAAATGCCTACCCCTGCTAAAATCTTTTTAAAAATAAAAATTAAAAAAGGTGAATATTGACTTGGACTATATAAATTTAATGATCAAAATGTTTTACCTTTTTGTCTTTAAGGAATCTGGAAAACAGTAAGCAAATGTATTAAAAAGACTGGTGAGTGCTTATATGCTGCTGGGAGTGTAGACATAACTTTGTATAGATCTTACAACTGCTCTAGAGGTGAGTTAGAGGTGGCTTTTTCTTCTTGAGTCAGCCTTTTTTGTTTGCAAAGAATAGAGCCAAAGCCTCAAGCTATCTCAAAAGGAGGGGGGGAGGAGGGTTTAAAGAGAATAGGTGGAAAGTTCGTGCAATAAAGCAATCAGAAAGCTCATGAAATTGCCATACAATAACTGCAGTTAGACCTCTAAGAAGGGCCAGCGTCCTGGCACAGTAGGTTAATCCTCTGCCTGCGGTGCTGGCATCCCTTATGGGTGTAGGTTTTAGTCCCCGCTGCTCCTCTTCCTATCCAGCTCTGCTGTGACCTGGGAAAGCAGTAGAAGATGGCCCAAGTCCTTGGGCCCCTGCACCCACATGGGAGACTGAGAAGCACCTGGCTTTTGGCTTTGGATCAGCACAGCTCCAGCTGTTGCTGCCATTTGGGGAGTGAACCAGTGGATGGAAGACCTTTCTCTGCCTCTCCCTCTCATTGTCTAACTCTACCTCTCAAATAAATAAATAAAATCTTTTTTTTTTTAAAGAAAAAAAATGAAATGAGCTCTGTAAGAATGGGAAAGCAGCTCCAGAAATTCCCTCTTCTCACAGAACGATACTACTTTTCTGGCTTTTGGTGAGAAGAGTCAATTTCCAAATGGGTCCAACTTGGAACTAGATGTCACTTGGGAGAAACAGGGAATCTATTTTTCATAATTATATAAATGAAATCAAAATTACTTGTATTCTCCCAGCACCCATATAAAATTTTTTTTTAATTATTTTTTTCTATTTATTTGAAAGGCAGAGTTAGAAAGAGAAGAGGAGAGAGAGATCTTCCATCTGCTGTTTTGCTCCCCAGTGGCCACAATGGCCCAAGCTGGGGCAGGCTGAAGCCAGTAGCCTAGAGCTTCCTCCAGGTCACCCACAGGGTTGCAGGGCCCCAAGCACTTGATCCATCTTCTGCTGCTTTCCCAAGTGCATCAGCAGGGTGCTGGATTGGAAGTGCAGCAGCCACATCTTGAACTGGCACCCATAATGGATGCTGCTGTCGCAGGTGGCAGCTTCATCTGCTATGCCACAACACCAGCCTCCATATAAAACGTAATTTTCTGTTTATTTTTCCACAATTTTAGTCAATATTTTTTGTGGAGCTGTTTTTTCAATAAAATGATGTATTTTAGGTAATACCATGTCACTGGCCTTTTAAAAAGGTTTATTGATTTATTTGAAAGGGAGAGTTACAGAAAGAGAGGAGAGATACACAGAGATCTATCTATCTGCTGGCTCACTCCCCAGATGGTCGCAATGGCAAGCGCTGGGCTAAACTGAAGCCAGGAGCCAGGGGGCTTCATCTGAGTCTCCCACGTGGGTGATAGGGACCCAAGCACTTAGGCCATCTTCCACGGGTTTTCCCAGGACATTAGCAGAGAGCTGGACCAGAAGTGGAGCAGTTGGGACATGAACCAGTACCCATATGGGATGCTGGCATCGCAGGTGGTGGCTTTACCTGCTATGCCACAAAGCTGGTCTCATGTCATTGGCTTTTTTAATGTAATATACTTTCCATGAAAATATTCCAAATTTGACATCATTAATGGCAATTTATTGCATTAATTCATATATGCATAATACAATTTATATCCATATGCATACTTACAAACACAAAAATTAGTATAAATACAAGCCGTAGTTCATTTAGTCACTCTTTTGTTATTGGACATTTGGATTATTTCCAATATTATACTAATTTAAACAATACCAAGTTGAATATCTCTGGATACATTTGTTTTCACACATTGTCATACACATTCCAAAGAGGGGAATGCATGCAGTTTTACATACTTTGTAAGGATTTTACATACTTGTCCTCCAAATGCTGTCTCAAAGGAATGTACCAAATCATAGCTCCACTCATCAAATTGCACATTTCTAATTTGAGCACTCTAGGCCTGACCCAGGTATAGAGCTTCAGGTTACTGAGCTGTTATTTTTTAAGCTGTCTGCTCCAGTTAGGCAGTAGACTCCCCTCTCAGCTACAATCAAGGCACATTCCCTTTTCCTTTAGAATGATATGTTTTCTGAAAATTCCCTGTTAGCCTCCATAGGAATTCAGCTTGACGTGACCACAGCCCTCTTGGCCCTAAGGCTATCTTGCCCTCCAGGTGATCCTGGAGGTCATCTCAAACCCTATGATAGGGTAAACAAAGTCCTTAAGATAACTTGCTGCTTTAATCTGATGCCTGGAATGTCAAATATCTGACACCTGGAATGTTAATATTTCTTGAAAAAATCCAGGTGCATTCAGATTAGCTATGGACCACCTTTATCCATAAAATTCTTTATCTCCTGCCTCATGGTGTGATCTATTGTCCTGTAGCTGCCAGACAGACTTCTGCCCTGAAGTCCCTCCTTCGTTCATGCTGAAATGATTTTGGAAGTCTAGAAGGCAGACTTCTAATACGTATACTCATTTCTTTCATGTCAGTAAAATAAAATTGTTAAGAGACTCTTCATTTTGATAAATTCTTTCAACGTTCTGTTACCACTCAGTTGAAGACATGCAAAGGTAAGAATCAGTCCCAGGAAGATGGGGGGTAATCTACACATAAATACTAAATTTAAAATTTTTAAGAAAATTTTATTTGAAAGGCAGAGACAGAGTCAGACAGTTCGCATTTGACAGTTCACTTCTGAAATGCCCTCAACAGCCAGGGGGCTGAAGCTGAGGGCCGGGAATGCAATCCCTTTCTCCTAAGTGGGTGTGAGAAAGCCAATGCCTCCAACTGCTTTATCTTAGGGTCAACATTAGCAGGAAGCTGGAGTCAGGGGACAGAGTCAAGTATTGAACCCAGGTACTCCGTTATGGGATGCAGGCATCTTAATTAAATGTCCACTTCTGCACGCAGACATTTAGCTGGCTCTGTAACTGTAGCGCAGTTCCAATGAGTCACCACCAAGTGGACACACCTTGACAAAATGGAATCTGACCTTTGTTTTACAACATCAATTCTTTGTTCTTTGCTTAGCTTTGTTCTTTAGCTGAAAGCACTCTATGTGTGATAGCATTAAATGTTGGAATCTTCCAGTCCACGTACACAGAGGCTAGTTTTCCTAATAATCATGTTGCAAATCCTTAAAGAGGAGTCTAACCTCATTCTTCCCTTATCCTACTTCTGCCTAGCAAAAAGCTTCACTTAGTTCAGTAAAGACATTTGATGATTTGTGTGGACAGGCCGCATATAAGATTTATCCAGAGAGATTTCCTAAGATGTGATCCATGCCCAGTGTATTGGGTGGGATCCAAAATATTTTTTCAAGTTCCTCTGGGAGTTTTGGTAAATACGTTATAAGCCATGGCTTGGAGGACCAAAGAGAAATATAGCTCTTGCTTCCATTCTGTGAACTTCACACAACTGTCCAGGGCTATTCTAACATAGTAGACAGCAGCCACTCACCACATGGCTATTGAGCATTTGAAGTGTGTGTATCTGGTTAAAATTTTGAAGATTCATGTTGAAATGGTAATATTTTGTGGATAGGTGTTTGGTATAGTGCTTAAGAAATTGCTCAAAGCACCACTTGGGACACACACATCTCAAATTGTGATGCCTGGCTTCGAGTCTGAAGTCCCAGCTACACTCTCAATTCCAACTCCCTGCTAAGGTGCACTTTGGAAGGCAGCAGGTGCTAGGTCAAGTAGCTGGGTCCCTGCCACCCACCTGGAGACCCAGACTGAGTACCCAGCTTCTGGTTTTGGTGTGGCCTGGCCCTGGCTATTGCATTTGGGAAGCAAACCAGCAGTTGGGAGATCTCTCTCTAATTGTCTGTCTTTCTCAGCCTCTTTGCCTTTCAAATAAAAAAGAAAAATTTTAAAGAAATCTTTTGGGCATATTGAGTTAAATAAAAAAAATATTAAGTTATAAAAGTCTAGTTTCACCCGTTTCTTTTTAGCATGTTTTAATATGACAACAAAAATTTACATATGTGGTTTGCCAGTGGACGTCTCGATCCAGAGGCATCTGTTCCACTGCTCAGGCATTTTGAGCAATAAAACTCTAAAGTAAAAGGAATCTTGTAGATAATGCAACTATTTTATTTCATAAATGAGAAAACACGCACCCCAACTCAATAAGCAGAAGTGACTTATTCAGGTCACCCCAGTTGGTCTTAGAGCCAGGATGTCCCTGATTTCGCACAGTTCTGGATTCCTATCCAGTGCTACCTTTCCCCTCCCATGCTGTCTGTGTTTGTTACATAGCAATACCAAATGTTTTGGGTTTCCTACAATTCTAGGACATAGAAAGGCTCATCCTCCAAAGCCCCAGCTGCAGTCTCTGCTCACCAGATTCTGCCTGCAGACCCAGTGCTTCCAGATTCATCATCGAAGAGCCTTTTTTGGGCCCTTAAGTGGATGCCGCCCTTTTTCACCATCTCACATGAATTAACAATTTGATTCCACAGTATGGTTCCTTTCCAAAGTATGGTTCCTCGCTTCTCCAAATCTACCTAATTGAGCAGTATAAACTTATGAAATTCACTCTTAGTGTGTTTCTTCTTATGTTTACCAGCATTCTGGATTCCTCTGGCATCCAGAGAACAATATTCCTTCTCCCTGTGCCAGTACTAGCTTACTCTTCGTAAGGCTCAAGTGCTGATGGGTGGTGAGCCACTCCCTGGCTCCTGCCCTTTAGCCATGAAAACAAGTTATTTTTACATGGCATCAGCAGAGCCTTGCTTATATAAGACCTTTCTAAATCCAAAAAAATTTTTTCTTTCTCATATTTTAATACAATTTTTTGAGAATTTTAAGGAAATAGCATTATTGGTAACATCTAAAATACTTGGAGAATACTTTTCCCCACCCCTGTCCATAGGAATATTTGCCACTTTGATGATGCATTTCAAGGACCTGCGTTCCTCGATGGTTCCAAGCCTGTTGAGACCTGTGTATATGCATGTCCAAAAATCTAGTAAATCCATTTGTGTAGGTGTACGTCAGTGAAGATACAGATAAATGCCTTTGCTGTGTTTGATAGTTTTTCTTTCGGATTCCTCAGGTTTAAGCTGAGCTGTCAAGGGTAGAATTTAGAGAGAGAGTAATTAATCCAAGTCACTGATAAATTAAAATGCCACCAGGCAAATAAGAGTATGTGAAAAGAATCTGGTTTCACGACTTCTTAGGACAAATTCACAAACCTACTTTCCAGTTTCAGTCGTTTACTGTATAGTTGAATCCTTGCTGGTGGAAGAAGGCTGGCAAATCCTCTTTCCAGACTTCAAAGCCCTGTATTCATCGCAACAAGAAGTTCTGATCATTGTCCCTTTGCATATCATTTATAGACATCTTCACTGCAGTTGATTGCTTCTGACCACAGAGATCCAGGGCAGCAATAGTCACTCTTTGAAAAGAAATAAAGCAAAAATAAAAACGAGAAGGCAGGAGATCACAGTTATCAACACCATGCACATAGAATGGTCAACCACAGCCTGTGCTGGCATGTGTACATCAGTAAACTATTTATAAATGGAGCTTTGTTGAAAGGAAAGGCTATTCTTCCATTATTGAAAATCTGCAATGAGGTGGTGATGGAAGATGGCATGCATGGTTTTGGAAGTGCAGTTTTTGGAACTTGCAGTCCTTCCTGGTGGCAGTAACTGATGATTCCTAATCGGTCAAGGCCTTCTTGATGAGCTGATGACTTCTAGGCTGTGGGGAATCCCCACTGACTTACGGCTCTAACAAATTCAAATTTTCTTCGTATAACTCGTAAGCATATATGATCTTTCTGTTAGAAGACCTATGGGACTCTTAGGAAAATCTTAAATGTACTGTATTGCTTTAAACCACATCTTTTTGCTACTGCTTCTGCCAATATGTGTATGCCTCTAAACATCAAGAGGTGATTTTAAGCAAAATTGTCTCTACTTTCATCTCTTGTTTGGCTAAATCATCAAAGCATCTTCATATGTTTTTACCCATCAGATATATCTAAATTAAGAAGAGTTCTCTGGGCCGATGCCGTGGCTCACTTGGTTAATCCTCCCCCTTCGGCGCCAGCATCCCATATAGGTGCAGGGTTCTAGTCCCGGTTGCTCCTTTTCCAGTCCAACTCTCTGCTGTGGCCTGGGATAGCAGTGGAGGATGGCCCAAGTGCTTGGGCCTTGCACCCACATGGGAGACCAGGAGGAAGCACCTGGCTCCTGGCTTTGGACTGGCGTAGCTTCGGCCGTAGCGGCCACTTTGGGGGTGAACCAACAGAAGGAAGACCTTTCTCTCTGTCTCTGTCTCTGTCTCTCTCTCACTGTCTATCTATCAAATAAAAAAAAGGAGAAGAAGAAGAAGAAGAGTTCCAAAGACACTATTCAGTTTCATATTTCCTAGAAATTTGCATCCTTAAGTGTGGAAAGTAAACAAGAACACTCTCTTCACATACACAATAACCCTTATGCAGTTTTTAGACTTCATTGAAATCTTTTGAAATCTGTCAGTGGATCTTGAAATCTAGTTATTCCATTAAAATTGGTCTTTCTTTTCAAATGATAGAATAAAATAAAAAATATAAGCATTGGTTTATTAAACTGTTGTAGATATTTCTGTAGTTTTAACATCTAGCTATCTTTCAATCACCTGGTCTTTATCAATCCATTAATTTTTAATTTTAAAAAAGTTTGAAGAAAATGTGCCTTAAGGGAACTGTCAGAAATAGATTGTTAGACTACATAATAATTTTTATGATTTCACAGTAGACTAAAGAGAGAACACTTACCATACAAGAATATACAATGATGCCTTCCTTTCACAGTGTTCTTCTCCCACAACTCCCATATTGTTTTTTTTTTTTTTTTTCCTTTTTAAACTATGGTTAGGCTGTGCTGTGGCACAACAGGTAAAGCTGCCGCCTGTAGCACTGGCATCCCATATAGACACTGGTATGTGTCCCAGCTGCTTCACTTCAGATCCAACTCCCTGCTAATGGCCTGGGAAAAACAGCAGAAGATGGCTCAAGTGCCTGGGCTCCTGCTACCCATGTGGGAAGCAGGAAGCTATTTCCCCTGACTTTGGCCTGCCCAGCCCTGGTCATTGCAACCATCTGGGGAGTGTACCAGTGGCTATAAGACCCCTCTGTCTTTTGCTATCTCTCTGTAACTCTAACTTTAAAATAAATGTATGAATCTTAAAAAGAATTATGTTCTAGGGGCATTAGAAAGGGAACAATACTGTCATGGATTTTAATAATTATTACCAACCATAATAATATAATTTAAATATGTACCTTTAATTTAAATATATACCTTCCTCCCTACTTAACAAATTTAGCTCAGCTAGTATAATTATATATTGTTGTTTCCCATATATAGCAAATAATCCTAGTGAAGTTCAGAAGCTTCTTTACTAGGCTTAAATTTCAGAGAACGGCAGTGGACAGATCATGGACATAGAAGTTAGTACTATTCTACACTTAGAATAGAAATTGTAATGCAGATCTTTCACTTCAATGTGGTGTAGAGAACAGAGGATGTGGTTAAATGTAAACAGATGGGAGTTTTGCAATATTGTGACAAATCAGGATTTAGTAATACTTCCTTTTCAAGCTCTCTAATCTCAGTTTATCTGTGGTTCTAAATTTGCTGTAGCTTATTTACTCATAAAATGTTGTATGTTGACTTGTCTTAGGTTAAAGTGCTAGGCCATAGTCAGTCTCAGGTGTATCGACAAAAAGCCCAGTTCAATGACAACCCTGTTTTTGAGTGATTCCCTACCAACTCATAAAATTCCTTAAAGATAAGGCATCTTGACCTTTATCTGAATATACAAAGAAACTCACAATTTGAAATGTATTGTAATATTTAAATTATAACTTCCCTGATAATATTTCCTTATTGATGCATGAGGGAAATATTTGAAGGCTAGTTTTTGAAGAATCTGTAAACAAAGGTCCTTTTCAACAGAGCATGATGAGGCCAGCCCTGTGGTGTAGTGGGTAAAGCTGCCATCTGTAGCGCTAGCATCCCATATGGATGACAGTTCAAGTCCTGGCTGCTCCACTTGCGATCCAGCTCTCTGCTTTGTGCTGGGAAAGCAGTGGAAGATGGTTCAAGCCTTTGGGCCCCTGTACCCATGTGAGAGACCTGGAAGAAGCTCTTGGCTCCTGGCTTCAGATCAGCGCAGCTCCAGCTGTTGCGGCCAATTGGGGAGTGAACCAGTAGATGGAAGATCTCTCTCTCTCCCTCTCTGCCTCTCCTTCTCTTTCTCTGTGTAATTCTGACTTTCAAGTAAAATAAATAAATCTTAAAAAAAAAAAAACTAAAGTGAAACAACAACTAAAAAACTAAAAAAAAAAAAAAAAAGAAAAGAAAAGAAAAGAAATGCAAACCAGCAAGTTTCTCTTTGGTTGGCACAGTTCATCTCATCAGGGCCTTACTAATGTGTCTTGGAAAGCCATGGGAGATGGTTCAAGTACTTAGGCCCCTGCACACAAGTGGGAGATCCTGAAGAAGCTCCTAACTCCTGGCTTCCGACAGGCCCAGCTCCAGTCATTGTGGTCATTTGGGAAGTGAACCAGCGGATGGAAGATCTCTCTCTGTCTCTATCTATCTCTGCCGCTGCCTCTCAAATAAATAAATAAATAAATAAATCTTTTTTTTTTTTTGACAGGCAGAGTGGACAGTGAGAGAGAGAGACAGAGAGAAAGGTCTCCCTTTGCCATTGGTTCACCCTCCAATGGCCGCCGCGGCCGGCGCACTGTGACCGGCGCACCGCACTCATCCAATGGCAGGAGCCAGGTGCCAGGTGCTTTTTCCTGGTCTCCCATGGGGTGCAGGGCCCAAGCACTTGGGCCATCCTCCACTGCACTCCCGGGCCACAGCAGAGAGCTGGCCTGGAAGAGGGGCAACTGGGACAGAATCTGGCGCCCCAACCGGGACTAGAACCCGGTGTGCTGGCGCCGCAAGGCGGAGGATTAGCCTGTTGAGCCACGGCGCAGGCTAATAAATAAATCTTTTTAAAAAAATCTCATCATCAGAAGAAAAGTCTGAGAGGCCTGGTTGTTAAGTGTTTTGCTGGAATTCATTATGTATAATACTCGAGCAGCAGAAACACAGAGTGAAACTTTTTAAAAATATTAGCCTCTATATAATTTTTTTTCTTTTAAGATTTATTTAATTGAAAGGTAGAGAGAGGGAGACTACATTAGTAGGGAGCTGGATAGAAAGTGGAGCAACCAGGACACAAACCAGTGCCCTTATGGGATGCTGGTATTGCAGGTGGCAGCTTAACCTGCTGTACCACAACACTGACCCTGCAGAGTGAAACATTGACTATAATATGAAATTAGCTCCACTGGCTCAAGCAATAACATTGAAATCAAGTATTGTTTTTCCCAAATTGTTTATCCAATAAAAGTAATTATAAACATGTTTATGAACTTGCTAAATTAAAACCAATCTTCACAATTTTCTGTATAATTATTAAACCAGAATGAATGTGGCAAATAAATATTTTCTCCACATTTAATGCTTCCTTTAGTTCAAGCGCCCGTTTAGTAACATTGGTGCTTGTTTTGGAACAGTGGTTCCACACTTTCTGTAAACCGGAATCACAGGGCTTCAAACAACCCTGACATTATGATTTGATTGGTACAGGCCACAGCCTGGGCATCAGAAGTTCCAAAAGCTCTCAAAGTGATTCTAACATGCAGCAGTTTGGGGACCATACTACGTAGCCTTGGTTCTAACTCTGGCTACAAATTTGAACAAGCTAATACCTTGAAAACCATATGAGATGCCTGGACATCATTTCAAAAGGAATTTAATCAACTTCTGAGGGTAAGCTTGGACATTAGTGTGTTTTAGGTATCCCTAAGTGATGCGAATACACAGCTAGGGGATGGGATTATAATTACAGAATACCACCAGGGCAACTTTTATCTCCTCCTAAATACCTGAACACAAATACCACAAGGTTTGGTTCCAAAAAACTAGTTTAAAACTGGCATAATCTCAAGTACTTTTAGCAGAGTAGTGAGAGTTCAGATGTAACTCACCTTAATTGGTTTAGATGCTCCTGGAAAAAGAAACTTAAGTATGTTCAAGTCCACACAAGACTGATTCCAAGGAGTATCTCTTGTTGACAGCCCCTAGAATCACTGTTTGCCAGGCACCTTATATATTTTGCTTAGTTCTTCCAGAAACTGATGAGTATACATATTAGAACTCATGAGGAACGTAGAACTCATGTTCTATTTGTTAAATGACTTAGCTGCCTGAAGTCACACAGGGACTAAAGTCTAGAATTCATCCCAGTTTTGTTCATTCTCAATGTCTATGCTCTTAGGTGCTGGACACATTAAAGTATCCACTATTGTATGCAGACCAGGCACAGACATAATCTGAAACTGTGTTCTAATTTAATAAACATACACCATGCTAAGAAATATGAAGAAGAAATATACAAGTACACATGAAGGAGACAGTCTCTACCATGAAGGAGCTTATAATTTACTAAAGGAGATAAAAGCAAATAAACAAAATTGTAAAGTAAACATTTCCTTGCCTAATCACTGGGCTGCCATAGTGTCTTCAAGAGCAGGTTTACTCTCTCTTGAAACTGTGCTCGTCTCAAAGTCACATGTGCTACAGCTACCAATAAACAGGTCTACTGTTACCTAATGCTTTCAGTGTTCAAATGCTTGCCTAGAAAAATAGTAAGTTTACTCACTGTTGATTTAATGAAAACATAAGAACAATCATAATTAGCCTAGAATAAACTCATTGGATGATTGAGGAGTCAGGCCATGAAGAGATAATTTGGGCCATTTCTTGAAATCACAGACTGCAAGAACGCATGGGCTTTGGGTCATCTGATTCCTGGGACATGAATCTGCTTTCAGAACCTTCTGAGCACGCCTCTTCCTTAACTGCAGTATTCTGGAAGAAGTTGGAGTTTGATAAGCTGAGGATTAAGTACCATCCAAGTGCCTGTCACAAGGAATCACTAAACCAAAGCAAGCCTCAATAAACGTTCATTTTCTAAATTCCTTAGTGATGCCAATAGTTCAGTACAATTCCCTGCAGCCACATTTTAGAAAAATATTAAATGCTTAATCTCCTTTTGATTCATATGGTAATTCTGAAGAATAAAATATTTAATTTCATAGGTAGTAAACACCAACAATCATTTTCATAATTTCAGAGAATAGCACCTTAATCTGGAAGGTGTTTGGGATGCCTTTGGTAGTTTATAATAAATCATCCATTTCAAAAGTGAGTGAAAGGGGGCTGGCACTGTGGTGTAGTGGGTAAAGCCACCACCTCAGTGCCGGCATCCCATGTGGGCACCGGTTCGTGTCCTGGCTGCTCCACTTCCGATCCAACTCTCCGCTGTAGCCTGGGAAAGCATTGGAAGATGGCCCAAGTCCTTGGGCCCCTGCACCCATGTGGGAGACCCAGAAGAAGCTCCTGACTCCTGGCTTTGGGTCTGCCTAGCTTCCTGCTATTGCAGCCATCTGGGGAGTGAACCAGTGGATGGAAGACCTCTCTCTCTCTCTGCCTCTGACTCTCTGTAACTCTGTCTTTCAAATAAATAAATAAATAAATAAATCTTTTTTTTTTTTTAAATGAATGAAAGGAGAAGAGCCTTCAATGGAGGCCAGAACCCTCCAACTGTAAATTAGGCTTTGATATCAGAAAACTTAATCATATGTGATCGGAGCCGTTTATGTCTTTAGAATTTCACTTCAGCTTTCTGAGTCTGTTTCATCAACAGTCAAATGGACACAGTAACACCAGCATCTGTATGTGAAAATAAAATGAGATACACATGGATGTGCCCAGTATACTTAATCACCTCTTAGAAAAAGAATTGTATATAAAATCCACAAAGTGACTTGGAGTGGAAGCAAAACTCAATTATGATTAAGAATGTAAGTAAGTGTTTCTTCTTCATTTTTTTTTTAACAATGAAGCCTGAGTCATCTGGAGATGGAGTGGAAGCAGCAGAACAGTCTCAGTGGCGGAGAGGGGCATGTCAGGGCTGGAAAAGGCGGGTGAGCAGCCTGAGTAAGGAGTGCTGGAGAAGCCTCTGGGCCCTGTCTGGCCAGTGCTGACTGCTCAGAGATGGAAGGGGAAGCTCAAGGAGATCGTGACTTGAGTAAGTCTAAGTACAGGGCAACATGGTTGGAGCAAACTAAAGTGATCATACCCCTTTCAGGGACCTGACATGAGAGAGTCTAGGTGAAGGGCAAGGCAGTTTTATGGAATAATAGTGGCTCAGAGAATCAAAGTAAAACAACATTTCAAAGACTAAAGCAGTTGTATAGTCATGGACCAGCTGGTTAAAATCCAAGGGCAATATTTTATTTTAATTTAATGAATTAAACTCAACAAGAGGATGGAGACCGTGTACCCATAAGAGCCCTGTAATATTGGAGTATGGTAGGCCAGAGCCAAGAATAAACTAAGGATGACAACAACAATAATTTTGTTGTTGTTGTTTAAACAAGAAGAACATGTAAGAAATGTCCTTGCTGATATAAACGAATGAAAAACAGACCTAATTCCCTTTTTTTGTGCCCTCTCTATCATGAAAAAAAAAGTTAAATTGAAGGGCAAATTAAAATCTGTGAGAGTCAGTTGAAAACTCAGATAAATGAGGATCTTGTAAGAAAGCAATCTAACTCTCTAAAACTTATCTTCTATTGCCTAGAATATTTACATCTCAGCAGACAGTTTACTTTCAGATAGAGTGGGAGATAAACACTGAAAGACTCAAGATGGACAAGTGGAATTCTAGTCTTCAATAAAGAAGCTGATTTCTAAACCAAGATGAGATTTTTCACAGATATCGAGCAAAACTAATAAACCTAATTAATAAAGTAACATTGGGTACTTAGAAAAGGAAGAAGCGATTTAGCAGACTTTAATGGGAACTCACTAAGTAGTCATTTCCTTTTTCTGACAATGTTGCTGTACCAGTAAATCAAATATATCTAACAGACAAAGCACATCTGCTATGTGTTTGTAGCTGCCTCAGGGAGGAAAGGGTCACTCTCAATTCCTCAGCTGGGGTGAGGGGTGTGTGTGTCTTTTTCTATTCCTACAAAGGTGCCATGCACCCATGCACTGCAGCTGCTGTCCTGGGACACGGGAAGAAAATAGAACTAGGAAACAAACATGGGACCTTAACTGATAAGAATATTTGTCAACAGCATGTGAATTCAGTGTGGGTTGGCAGTGGGAAGCGCCTAACAATGAGAAGTTACATGATGACATGACATCAGACCAGATTTGCAGAGGATATAAAATTGGGAGCTAGAATGATTTAACTATGTCAATAATATCTGACCTGTCAACAAGTTAAAAAGAAGAGGACTAATTCAATGCAACAAAATACAATAGAATCACGTGTTAAGTGAAGAACACAAACTGCATTGGGTGTAACTTGGGAAGCTGTGTCATAGCAGCAGTTATGGAAAAAACTTTAACACTTTAGAGCTTTAGTGCATGGTATATAGGAGTCAATGCAGTGACTGTTGCTGCTGTAAAAGCTCTGACAGTGCACCTAAGGAAATTTAGTAATTAGTGCAATGCTATTCAACTTCTTTTAACTTTGTTATTTGGAGGAAACCCCAAATTCAGTGCTTGAGATCAGGTTGTGAGGGTAACCCTGGCAACATAAATCACTTCCCAAGAGCTTTCGGATTGGGTCAGGAAAAACTGATGGAGGTAGTATGTCCCTTGGAAAACTTAAGCAATTTCCTGTTGAATCAAGGCTAGATGTATCTTGTAGACTCCAGAGAACAGAATTGCAGGTCTACTGTAACCAGAGACCGAGACAAATTTTCAGATAAATCAAAGACAAAATTGAAGGGTGAAGGTGAGCAAATGTCAGTAAGTAGTGCCTCCTTTTAAGATTTCTCAGTTCTGACTGTACATCGCGAGCATCTGAAAAGAGAAAAGTGCTGAGGCTCTTGCTTAGACTCCAACCCAAGAGATTCTGATTTATGGTCTGGTGCAGGATACCTCCTATCCCCAACCCCAGTCCCCATTAAAAAGAATTTATGAAAACTTCCCTGCTGATTCTAAGGTTTTTGGCTGGAGAATCATTGAACCAGAAGACTATGTGTTAGGAGGTCAAACAAATTAAACCAGATGATTTTTTTCTGAAATATCTCCCAAATTTGAAAAGATAAATGGAAATTCACACGTAAAATTACATCCTACAGTTATATTTTCACAATTTAATCCTAACAATTTTTTTATGAGCCAAATTTTTATTTGTTCATTTCTTGCATTTGAAGTATTCTTCGATGACATCTTTGGCCTGAGATTCTTTGCCGCAGTCCTTAACCACTAGGCAACTGCAACCAACCACTTTGCTGGATTTTCCCTCTGGGTCAGTTTCACATAGGCCTACCCATTCCCCAAGTTTCTTGTTGTCATCAGCCTTAATGAGGTTGATCTGGTGCTTAACACAAAGTGTCTCCTCCAGCTTGACATACATGGGCTCATCACAGTTAGATGCAAGGACACAAAGAAGGGCTTGGCGCTTGTCTAAGGCTTCGGCAGCTTCACGAACTCCACGTGCTAGGCCATGGTGGATGAGGGCGGTCTTCAGCACCTCTTGTGAAGTGTATTAACGTCCATTACACCTCCAGCAGCAATGCCTTCCTCAGCCACGGTGGTGGGTTTACCGGTGAAGCCGAATCTTGAACGCACCCGAGTCTCCGCTTCCACGCGGGAAAGAGCAGTCCTAACAATTGAATTGATACAGGCACTTCTCAGCGCGGTGCCTGGCATGTGATAAACTCTAAGTAAGTATTAGATTTTTTAAATTGTATTCTCTTTATAATTGTTCAGTGGCGGCACTATATCTCCACACAACAGATGAGAAAACTGCCATTGAGGTAGTTCTCCAAGGCCACAGTCATCAACTGTAAAGTACAAATTTAAACTAATTATAAGGTTCCGGAGCCTCTTCTCTCCTCCACAGCCCACATCTACAAACATAGGCATGTTTATGCAAATCAGTGGTTTAACCTGAGTGAATACTAAAAATGCTTAGCAATACATTTGCTCATGACTTCTTTAGGGAGCATCTCTCTTAAACGCAATTTCTGAAAAACAGTAGAGTGTAAAAGTAGACATTCACATTTTTTCTTGATGTGGCCAGATGGAAGCTCCTGTGTGTGTCTTCTGAGCCTCCAAGGCAGGACGTGGGTGAGCGTTCAGAACTCAAAGCAATCACTGCTCCCAGGAAAACATCTCCCACTCTGATGGTTGAGCAAGCAGCCTTCCCATCTACAGCATCTGCACAGCCTAGCTCCGGTAGGTGATTCACTTGCTGACACCCAGGGTGAGGAAAGCAGCCCCATGGTTAAGGCAGGGCTCACAGCTCCTGGGACCCGGCTGGACCTGGCTGAGCTTGTATGCAGTTGCTGCTCTTAGCAGAACAGGGGGGAAATTCTCCTTGCTGGATGAGGGCGATCTCGAGATAAAGGTAAATGAAATCTCCTCTTGTAAGCTGCACACATCAAAAGCTCTTCTCCATACCCTTTGCCTTTTGTGTTTACAACCTGTTCAGTCTTGAGAGTTCGGTGCTTTTGGATGTAGCGCATTTTCTTGGTACAGCCAGTGACTTCCGAGTTGACTTTCCCTTCTCTTTGAGAAAAGAGTAAAACCGAAGGCGGGAGGAAAGGGGGAGTAACTATTTAGGAGAGGAGGGAGGGGAGTTGGCGCCATCCCCGCGGGATCCTTCTCGCTTTCCTGTCTCAGGGCTATAGGGAAGCAGCGACTCCTCCCCGTGGGCCTCCAAAGTTATCTTTCCTTTGGGTGCGATTCCAGAGAGGAGCTCGAAGCGGATGGGTTCTGAGACGCCTGACCAAATTACAGCCAAAGGGGCCGAGCAGGGCAGGGGTGCGTGGAGTCTGGCCCGAGCGGCGGGGAAGGCGAGTCTGGCCCTGGAGAGGAAGGGGATGTAGAAAGCTGGGCGGGCCGGAGGTCGGGGTTCGGCCTGGGAAGGGGTCCGCGGTTTCCCCTCCCAATCCTCGCCTCCCCCCGGCTCGGTGACGTTGCGGTTTCCGCCTCTCGGCTGTGGAGCCCCAGCGGCCCGCCGGGTACCGCCCCGTGCGCCCATACCCCACCCGCCCGCGGCGGCCCGGCCCGCAGAAGCGCTGCCCGAAGCTGCAGCGGCGCATCCCGGGGCGCGGCGCCCGCTTGGCACCCATGGCGCGGCGGGCGCGCTGAGGGCTCGGCTCCGAGGGTGCCGGGAGCCCGGGCGCCCGGGAGGGAGCGGGGCTGGGAAGGGCCTCTGGAGCCTGGGCCGAGGCCGGGGAGGCGACGCCGGAGAGGACGGAGCCGCGGCGGGGAGCGGTAAGCCGAGGGGCACGTGAGGGGCGGCCAGGGACGCGCGGCGCAACTTTCTCCCCGAGACTCCGGCGGGTCGCCTGCGAGGCTGGCCCGGCGCGGGCGGGAGGCGGAGAGCCACGTCTCCGGCGGGGCGCCCAGAGCCGAGAGCTGCGCGCCCCGGCCTGGCTCGGCTCGGCTCCCGGAGGGCTCCTCGGGCGTGAGCTCGAGTTGTGTGCTTCCCTGGTGGCGGGGCAGCCTGGGCGACAGCTTTTAGTTCCCTCCCGTCCCTAGAACGCCAGCGCCGAGCCTCGCGCACAGGAGAGCCTAGAGATCGCTTTCGGCGCGTCGGGTCTGCTTGGCCCCCTTGGGATTTCTCGCACGGCCCAGGGGGACGTAGGCTTCCTTCTGCCGGGTTGGGTGGCACAGCCTTGCGTCCTCCTTTCCCCGTGTACCCCACCATTTGGAGGGAGTGGAGTGTGGCGATCCTAGCGCTGGCAGCCGGGCTTTGCGGGTGAGGACGCCGGGGAAGCGCGCCCTAGCCTCCCCGGAGGCTGGATTCCATCGCTCCTTGGTAAACCCCAGCCCCAAGGCAGCCGGGTTGGGGCGGAGGTCTTGACTCACAGGCCGGGAAGCCCTGAAAGCGATGCTGCACGGGCTCAAGAGCTATCTGTCGCAGATGCAATCTGAGCTGAGTGCGTGACCCGAGAACTTTTTCGTTTTCGTCTCTCGTTTAAGGCAGCTGAGGCCAGTCCGCATTAAGATCGAAGCCGAATCCATGCTTGAAAGCGTTAGGTGACCTTATTTACCTGGAATTCTTTAGGTCAGAAGGTGACACGTTTAGCTTTTAGGGATCTTCATGCAATACAATTACTTTAAAACGTTTTTTCGTTAGTCGTAGTTTAATGTTACCTTTAACTTGAGAATGGGTCTTCACATTTGTTTCTCTATTTTTCACATTGTAGAGTTTAACTTTTTAAAATTCCCTTTTCTTAAGTTTTTGAAAAAGTTCTCAATAGTTCATCTCCATGAAATAAAATACTGATATGCCATGCTTTATAAACTCTTCAAATTGTGCTGCTAAATGGGATAGCACAAATCATGCGCAAGGAAGGAATAAAAGGTAGGATTGGCTGAGTGTTTATTTCATGCATTACTTTTTTGTTTTAAGCTCGCCTTAGGGACGTAAGTCAGTTTATGAAGTGTGTAGGTAAGCTCTCTTTTAGTAAAAATGGGGGAGAGACCGATGCCTCTGTTACCTAGTGACCTCTCTATGTGGGGTTAGCCAAAACTGCAAGGCAGGGCTGGTTACCTACAGCTTTAGCTCCTGGAACTGAACTGTGGAAAGGGAGAAAGCATAAACACAGCTCCTGAGAGTTTGCACGTGGAGAGTTAGCTTTCATGGACTGGTATATGATGTCAGTATCAGTTTCATCAAGTTTTAGTTAAATAAGGACAGTGGCCTACAAAAATACATTTTGACATTCAGGTTAAAAAATTATAGAAAGGTTCCCAAATCTCTGCGCGTGAGATCCCAGTGGAAGGAACAGGTCATCAAAGAAGGAGGTACCTTTCTCTGAAGGGAGGAGAGAACTTCCACTTTGACTATGACCCTGTCAGAATAAGATCGAAGTCGGTGAACTCAAATGGCTTCCATAGCCTTGGCATCTCATGACAAGAGCCTAGGGTGATTACTAATGCCATAAACAAAAGTGTCAATTTGTTAAGTCAACAACAGGAGTCACTGTGCACTTACTCCTCATGTGGGATCTCTGTCCTTAATGTGCTGTACATTGTGAATTAATGCTATAACTAGTACTCAAACAGTATTTTTCACTTTGTGTGTCTGTGTGGGTGCAAACTGTTGAAATCTTTACTCAGTATATGCTAAACTGATCTTCTGTATATAAAGAGAATTGAAAATGAATCTTGATGTGAATGGAAGGGTAGAGGGAGCGGGTAAGGGGAGGGTTGCGGGTGGGAGGGAAGTTATGGGGGGGAGCCATTGTAATCCATATGCTGTACTTTGGAAATTTATGTTCATTAAATAAATGTTAAAAAAAAAAAAGAAAGAAATGTTCTCAAAAGGGAATTCTCAACAACAAAAACAGAAGCAATCCTGTACTTTGACAAAGAAGGAAACTTGAACAGAACCCTGTATGGGCCTTTACCATGATGTTCCTCGGAAGAGGCTGTTGAAATTTCCCTGTTTGAGGTTTGTGGCAGGGTGGAGAAAGTACCGAGTGGGCAGTCAACTAGGTTTGCTAGGTGAGCTCAGGACCATTTTGGTGACTAATACTGGTGCATGCTTCTTCTTCCGTATTTATGAAATTAGTTCACAAATTTAACGCTAATCCAGTTCATTGCTATGCGATCTGTGATCTTTCCAATCTAGTAACTACCTGTACTGTTCTGAGACCACCTGGCTACTATCCTGGAGGTGAAGTTTTTAACTTTATAAGTGTTTCACAGTATTTCATTATAAAAATCTTTTTATTATCTTTGAGAAAGTGCTTTAAGATTACAGGTGAAGATGCATTCTACAATTAAATCATTAAAACATTTTAAATTTAGACATTTCTTCATGTTACTTATGATAAAATATTTTGGTATTTGTTTCTGTTTGCAGCTGATCATGCTATGTTGCATGAATGAAAGGACATGATTGTTACTCATAATATGATTACATTAAATAATTGGAAAGGAAACATGGTAGATAAAATGTTTACATTTGGACTTCAGTATATTGCTAATATATTTCCAAAAGGGAAAAGAAACCAGCAAAAGACTAGCATTTTGCAGCATGTATTAGTATTACTTATTAGTGTTTTGAATACTAAATATAGTAAATAGTCTTGTCCTTTTCACCACTCTCACTGCTCCCACCCCCAAATACAATTACATTTTCCTGGGATAAGTTTGACAGGCCTTTGAGGAGAAGCAGAACCTGTAGTGGAAGCAGTGTCAAAGTGGATCCCATTAGTCCGTGTCCCGAGAGGGTCTGGATCTTTGCTATTCTGAAGGAGTGGGTAAGACCTTCAAGCAGTTTTGGTGACCCGTAACTCTACTGAAAGAATGTGTCTGAGCGGAGTACAGGTCAACTCTTAATACTGTATTAAGAGCCTTAAGGTTTTCTCAGCTTGCAATTACGTTATCTTCCTCCATAGTGATTTGTAGAATTAGATTCTTGGTGGGTCAACAAATGACCAACAGATGTGTTGACGACAAAGTAAAATTATTTAGATCTTGAGTTGGTGCCCAGCATGGGAATGAGGAAGTGTGAAAGTCTGGAGTAGCCGGGCCAGCACAGTGGCCTAGCAGGTTAAGTTGCAATCCATTCCATGTGGGCACTGGTTCAATTCGCAGCTGCTCCATTTCCATCCAGCTCCCTGCTAATATACCTGGGAAAGCAGCATTATCTTTTATATCCCTAAAATGCTGATTTTAAGAGACTTGTCCATTTTATGAGTGATTAAGAACATAGGTATGAAATTAACCTAAATTTCACATTTGATTGTCTCCCTATGTGATACCAAATTTCTATTAGTAAAGACTCTGAAATTTCATTTGCCTGAAGATCTACATCATTATCCTTTTATTACTCACTACGCCATGATTTGTCAGCTTCCTAGAATGCTTACTGCTTCCCAGGCTCTGTCTCTGGCTAGTTACAGGTCCCGTTTCTGCAGCCCCTTCCTCTTCCGCCGCTCTACATCTCTGCTTTGGAAGAATGCTGTTGTGGGGCCATGGCTAATTCCTGCAGAGCCCCAGGCTGTCTGTGGGGTTCTCCTGAGCTGGTTTCACGTCTCTTACCTGAGTGTTTTACCAATTGCATTGCTCACCCCTGCTTCAGGTAGGCAAGCTGTAGCCTGTTCAGAGTGTGGATTTCCAGCCCCTCTTTCAGATGTCCCAAAGAATGTAAACCTGTGGGAGGGAAAGTGTTCAGAGAGCCTGTTAGAGATCACAATGAGGAAAGGGAATAATTTCAGTTTAGAAAGAGAGGAAACGACTTTTGAGGCCATCTATTTATTTCTTGGATGTAATAGTTATTCAGTCCTTAATTCAGAATAGCACAATGAGTTTTAACATGCATTAAAATTATTGCTGGGTTTCTTTCTTGCTTTGAGTCCATTCTCTTTGACTATTCTGTAAGCAGGATATTAATTAATGATGTCAACACATATTGGTAAGCAATTCTGAAAGAACAGAATTGACTTCTTTAGTAATATGAAAGTACTTCTGCTTGTGAAAAAATGAAATTAAGTTTATTTTGATGCAAAAATTTGAATAGTGCAACATTTCCCCACAGACTTTTTGAAGACCCTTCTGTAGTTGGATTTCAAATTATTTTTTGCAGTAAAGCAAATTTATCTTTTAATTCTATTTTCCACAAATTTTTTGAAGTACTGTATGTAGAAGCTGTAAAAAAATTCTAGTTGTAAGGGTTATTTGCTTTGGTAATTTATGTTTTGGATTAGTTAAAACCATTAAGTAACTGCAGTCTTGTTACAAAGAATATAACAGGAGTGTAGTTAGGTTTCCATTATGTACATATGGCGTATCCATTGTGGCTTATTTGTGTTCATCTGCTTTGTCCTCCATGGGGTCAGAATGAGTTTGCAACTGAATGTATGTGTCTGCATGCCAAAAATCCCCACCTTTTTGAGTAAAATTAAAATTGAGAACTAACAGTGCCTTCCTTCTCCTCAACCTAGTGTAAAAGATAGCAGGATTATGATAGTAAAAATCCTAGGTGTGTTTAAATTAGCATTTATATTATTTTAGTAGAAAATGACTAGGTCCAGAGTCAGTTTAAAAAGCTGTCCTTTAAATCTTTTCATTTGAAATATTAATTGCACACACAGATGCCATAGAATTGTAAAGTTCTGTGTGTTGATTAAATCGTGGCTTTTGCATTTTTCTTGTGTATAACACGCTTAGCTACTAAGCAGTAGGCATTTAGTGCGTTTGGAAGCTGTTCCACAACAAAGTTGAGTCAGCATTTCATAACTCTTAAAATGAATTTGTAAAGGAAATGGGCTCACCAAGTTGTGGGTCTATAATATTTTTATTGATGAAATACACAGGCAAATACTGACTTTACTGTTGCTGTCAAATGGCTCATGCAAGAAAAATGAGGATATTTGTTAGCAATTCCTGAAGTAGGACGTAGCAACATTAGTGTTGGCTATATAAATTTTGGTGTAAAATGTAGTAATCTGCATATAACGTCATGAATCCGACATAAATTTCTCATTTAAAGAATTAACTGGAAATGGATGTCTTGTTTACAGAGTACTCTTTTAGATTGAAATACTGAAAGAGTTATTGTTGCATTTCTCTTTTTTTTCAGATTTATTTTTTATTTGAAAGAGCTACAGAGAGGGAGGGAGAGACAGAGAGAGGTCTTCCCTCTGTTAGTTCATCTCCAAGATGGTCACAGTGGCCAGGGGTTGGCTAGCCTGCAACCAGGAACTTCATCGCGGTCTGGGTGCAGGGACTCAAACACTTGGGTTATCTTCTGCTGCATTTCCTAGGCCATTAGCAGGGAGCTGGATTGAAAATGGAGCAGCCAGGAATCGAACCAGCACCCAAATGGGATGCCAGTGTCGCAGGTGGCAGCTTAACCCTCTAAGCCACGCTGGCCCCTGTTGTTTCATTTCTAAGTTACTTACATCCAAAAAGTTGCATCAGTGACAGGAAATTCAAGAACTGCATGATAAAAATCACTAAGTAGTTTAAAAATGTTTCATGCCTTGGTGCACTCCACGTCCTGTCACGCAGAGCAGTAAAGACTGCAGCTGCCTACTTCCTAGACAGTCCTGACAGGACTTTTCTTGAGGCCTTGCAAATTTTGTTGTTTGTAAATAGCTGAGGACAGGCTACAGGTGATGGATTTCTAGAATTTCACAAATTCTGGGAAAAACCTTTTCTTGGGACCTTTACAGTTTAATGATATAATTTTGGGAGCTATGAATGGGGCAGGCTGACCAGGCCTGTGGATAATCAGGCAAGAGCCAGCTGGATTCTGGAATCACCTGCAGTGTTTACAGTTCTCCCAAGTGGGGGTGGGCCTGGCAAGAAGGAAAAAGTAGCCTGAAAGAGAATGTTGAACAGCTGTTTTCCATCTTCCCTGAAGAAAGAGAAGGGGAAATGGACTTAAAGCCAGCATCAAGAGGGATTTATGCTAAAGACAGGGAAGTTTTTCTGATTTCTGAAGGACACTTTTGAGTTCTTTTCAGTTTAGAAAGATTTAAATGAGGATCTGAAAGAGACGTTAAGAATTTGTCTTCTGGGACTCTAATTTTCTGACTTAACGCTTATCTGAATTTGAAAATCTTAGAAATTAAAAAATAATTTAATATTCCTATGTGGAAGAAATGAACACTTTCAGTGATTTAAATACAAGTTACTTTTACAGTTTCTACATAGTCCTTTTTATTACAAAATATTTATTGATAGGTTAACTGTTCACACATTCAGGTCAGTGTTAACAAAACTCCTCATCTTCAAGCTGAATGCTTTCTCCTCCAACTTTTCTCCACATTTTTTGAATGTTTTTGTAACCATTTAATGTCAGAGATTATATATTCAAATACATAACATGAATTGATACATATATATAACATGTATGCATAATGTGGTAATATATGTGATTGCTACAGTCAATTAAAATAAACATCATCACTTCTGCTCTACCTTAGATCCCATCTGTATTTCAGTATTTTAGAAAAATCTGTGAAAAATAATCTTGTAACCAATCTGTGGTATTCCATTTAGACTTCCATTTATGTCTTAACCCTTCTCTGCCCTATTTTCTATGGTGGAACCAGACTGACAGCAGGAGGGAAAGGGTCTCAGTGATGACATGAACGTATGTGTGGGGTATCCATCACCAGTCATGTGGTTAGGTCTTCCATATCAGAAAGCGCCTAGAAACATCTCTCATATACCAACCTTCTCATATTAGTGTTTGTGGTTAGCAATTATGATAGTAATAATGATGATGATGATGGTGGTGGTATTTATAGAAACAGAATGTGAACTTTGTTTCATTTTGTTTAGGAAGATAGACTCTAAGAAAATTGGTCCCATGGATTTAGGCCAGTGGTTTTATTTTTTTCTCAGTGTTAAATCAGGCAGTAATTCAGAAGTAATATCTTAAAAGCAGGCTTGACGCAGGAAAAGGTATTGGAAAATGCAGCCTGAACTGACAGTCAGTGGCTTGGGATATGGCAAGGAAGCCAGATCACTAAAGTCAATGTCTTGAGGAGTTAGAAATCAGTGTTTCTTATTTTTTAAAAAAGGATTTATTTTATTTATTTGAAAGACAGAGTTATAGAGAGAGGTAGAGACAGAAAGAGAGGTTTTCCATCCGCTGGTTCACTCCTCAGATGGCCACAACAGCTGGATCTGTGCCAATCCGAAGCCAGAAGCCAGGAGCCTCTTCTGGGTCTTCCACATGGGTGCAGGGTCCATCTTCTGCTGCTTTCCCAGGCCATAGCAGAGAGCTGGGTTGGAAGAGGACCAGCCGGGACTAGAACTGGCGCCCATGTAGGATGCCGGCGCGTCAGGCCAGAGCTTTAACCCGCTGCGCCACAGCACCGGCCCTGGAATTAAGTGTTTCAACTTAGTTTTATAACCTGAAGTTTTAAAGTAGTTTTGAAATGTTTTTCACAATTACCCTTCCTAAAGGAAACTGATTTGTGGAAGCACTGGAAAGCTGCAACATCATTTTAGGTACAGTGTCTTTTCCTGACCTCTTTAATTGTGAGATTATTCTTGGGCTTGTCTTCATTTACTTTAAATCTTCTATATGTTAGAGCCTCTTGGAACTAATTAGAACCCAAGAGAATTATGGAGCAAAATAAAAGTTAATCTGTTGCTTTTTATCCCTTCTTAAATACTAGCATGAAATAGGAAGATCTATTTTGTTTTCCTAAAGAAACAAATATTGTTCTGGTCATTTTCATTCTATTACCCAAATGTTGTGTTAGGGTCCTGTCATTTTCACCGTGGAAATTTTTAGACTTAGTATGGCTTACATAGAATTGTTCTGTATGAAATGCAAATTAACAAATGCTATTTGAGTATCTACTGTGAGATCTTTTTTTAATTAAAGATTTATTTATTTATTTGAAAGGGAGAGTTACAGAGAGGCAGACCGGGAGGGGAAGGGAGGTAGAGATTGTCCATCCACTGATTTACTCGCTAGATGGCACCAACAGCCAAGACTGGGCCAGGCTAAAACCAGGAGCCAGGAGCTTCATGCAGGTCTCCCACGTGGGTATCAAGGGCCCAAACACTTGGGCCATCTTCTGCTGCTATTCCCAGGCCATTGGCAGGGAGATGGATCAGAAGTGGAGCAGCAGGGACATGAACCAGCATCCCATACGGGATTACAGCGTTACCCCCTATACCATAACGCCACAGTGCTGGCCCCCCACAAAGTGTTTGAAGGACTGTGTTGCATGTAGTCAGTGGTGCTTGACACTACAGGAAATAGACAACTAAGACCTTGCCTCTAACAGCTTGTACCTGAGTAGGGTCCCTTTTGGATCCAGAGAGGGTAAAGCAATAAAAATGAGATATATGTGAATATGTATCTTCAAGTAACTCAGTGTGCATATGATTAACACTAACTATACCATGTAATAGAATCAGTTATAAATATTCTCATTGACCCTTCTTTAAGGCCCAGTTCACATTCTGCCTCCTCAATGCATCCTTCTTCATCACAGCCCAAAATGCTAATTCTCTTAAGTACATTACAATGCACTTTGTCATTATGATGCAAACTTACTGCCTTTTATTTCAGTGATTTGTGTATTTTATGTATTTCATTATCTTGAAAGATGACATAAGCACCTTTAAGGCTGATACCATCCCTGAATTCTCACAAAACATTGAGCAATGGATGGATGGGTTCGTGGGGAAGACTACCTATGAATGAGTTGCCAGGGAAGGCTTCATTAAAGAACATGTGTTTTTTGAACGAGAAAAGTACCTTGTTGTGTATGCTGCCAATAGAGAGGAAACCCTGTGAAAGAGAGTGTATTGGGAATAAAGAGCAAAATTAAGCAAAGAGCTGTTGGTAAGTCTGAAGGGAGGAAAGGTGGGGCAGAGCTACATTGTGGAAGCTTTTGGGTGAAAGACTTGTTCAGTTTGCTGAGGTAAGCAAGCCTTTAGGTCAGGAAGTGATATGGTGTTGGTGACTAATTTGTGAAAAGCTGTATGTAAAAGATGGCTACTGTAAAGATAGTAACTTCATAGTTATTTTTGGTTGGACTGCCTGGGTTTGTATCTTGGCCCTTTTACTTTCTGTGTGACTTTGGGTGAATGACATAATTGATCTCACTTATTCTGAGTGTTAAAAAAAGTGATTGATTGTATCAATAGCTCTAGGACTGTGGTAAGGATTACATGAGTTAATCTGTGAAATATGTAACTTTTTGTATTGCTAAGCACTTATATTTATTATTTATTGGTGAATGCATGATAAGTACTACAGTGCCTACTTTAAAAATGAGAATATAGAGCCAGCACTCTGTATTCATTAGCTAGGACAGCCATAAGAAAGTACCATGAACTGGGTAACTTATGTAAAAATATTTACTGTCATGTTTGGAGATACCTCAGAAATCTGAATATAGCTCTTCCATACAACCCAGCCATCCTACTCCTTGAAATTTACCCAAGGGAAATGAAATAAAAGAGCTATCTGCACCTCAATGTTTACTGCAGCTCAATTCACAATAGCTAAGACATGGAGTCAACCTAAATGCCCATCAGTGGAAGACTGGATAAAGAAATTATGGAATATGTACTCTATGAAATACTATACAGTAGGAAAAAAGAAACCTGGTCATTTGCAACAAAGTGGAGGAATGTGGAAAACATCATGCTGAGTGAAATAAGCCAGTCCCAAAGGGACAAATATCATATGTTCTCCCTGATTTGTGACAACTGAGCACTGAAAAGGAAACCTGTAGAAGTGAAACTGACACTATGAGAAACAATGACTTGATCAGCCCTTGTCCTGACTGTTGAGGAACAGCTTACTATTTTATTCTTTTTAGTATTTTCTTTTTCTATGTAATACCATTGGTTGAACTCTTAATAATAATTATTCTTAGGTGTTTAAATCCAATTGAAAATTGATCCCTGTTAAAAATAAGAGTGGGAATAATAGAGAGAGGAGATTTACAGTTTGGCACAGGTTCCCTCAGACTTACCTTTAAGGGTAAAGCTAAAAGCTTGCCACGGGACTCCAAATCCCATTAAGTTGGCAGGTACCAATGGCATCTTACTGGTTAATGTGATCAGTTTAAGTTCATAACTGATCATAAAGCTAGGATTGAGTGTCAAAGGGATCACATAAATAAGACCAAGTGTCTGCTAACAATAACTGATACAGTTAAAAAGGAGAGAATGATTCAACATGGGAAACAGGACACATAGCAGACTCATAGAATGACAAATGCCCTAAACAGCACTCTGGCCTCAGAATCAGCCCTTAAGGCATTCAGATCTGGCTAAAAAGCCCATGAGAGCATTTCAGGCATGGAAAGCCAAGACACTGGCAAAAAATGACCCACAGGAAAGATCTCTGTGAGTGAGATCCAGGTGGAAAGAGGGGACTATCAAAGAAGGAGGTACCTTTCTCTGAAGGGAGAAGAGAACCTCCATTTCGATTATGGGCTTGTCTAAGAAATGTCAGAGTTTGTGGACTCAGGAGGCTTCCATGGCCTTGGCAGCTTGTGGTGGGAGCCTTGGGTGATCACTGATGTCATAAATAAAAGTGTCAATTCTGTTTTTTTTTTTTTTAAGATTTATTTATTTTATTTGAAAGTCGGAGTTACACAAAGAGAGAAGGAAAGGCAGAGAGAGAGAGAGAGAGAGAGAGAGAGGTCTTCCATCTGCTGGTTCACTCCCCAGATGAGGCAAGTATCCATTACAAATGAAGAAACAGAGGGGTGAGAGGGGGAGAGGGCAGGAGGAGAGGGAGAGGGAACCCACACCGACCACTGACCATTAAGTGGTGGAGCTAGGGTAGGACCCAAAGCAGTTGCCTTCCTTCCTGTTTTTTTTTTTTAAAGATTTATTTTATTTATTTGAAAGAGTTACAGAGAAAGAGGTAGAGACAGACAGAGAGAGAGAGAGAGAGAGAGAGAGGACTTCCATCTGCTGGTTCACTCCCTAGATGGCCGCAATGGCTGGAGTTTTGCTGATTCGAAGCCAGGAGCCAGGAACTTCCTCTGGGTCTCCCACACGGGTGCAGGGGCCCAAGGACTTGGGCCATCTTCCACTGCTATCCCAGGTCACAGCAGAGAGCTGGATCAAAAGAGGAGCAGCCGGGACTAGAACTGGCGCCCGTATTGGATGCCGGCGCTTCAGGCCAGGGCCTTAACCAGCTGCGTCACAGCACAGGCCCCCTCCTTCCTCTTTTATGGCTCTTCCTGTGTCAGCTTCTTTGCCCATTTCCCTCACTGCACTATGAGCCCCTTTGGGAAGGGTCTGTGTCCACTTCAAGGCATATAACAGACTGCCTGGCCACATGGCTGTTGAACAAAACAAGTGAGTGTATGCTGGTCCTCACCATTCCTGGTGTCACTGTAGAGGCTCCCTCTGTCGTGTGAATGTTGCCACCAGAAGCTCCTCTCTCTGTCCTTCCAGGGGCCCATGTGTCAAGACGTGGTGTGAGTGTGCGTGGGTGAAATAGGAAAATCAAGGAACAAGGTCTTTGTCCCCTATTCTCAGCCCTGATAAGACCACCACTCCCATAAGCCCCTCAGAGTCTCCCCCACCCCACCAGTTGCTCACATCAACTATGGACACACACCAGCAGTCAGCTGTGCCTTCCCATTCTGCCCTTCTGTCTGACAAAGAAAGCCTGATTCTGAGGGGGGGAGAGCTGGGTTAGCCCCTGCCCACACCTGCCCCTGCCAGGAGGGGCCTGGAGATAGTCAGCCCCCCACAGTCCATCCAGAACTGCCCCTGAGTTCTCAAAAGTCTCTCCCTCTGCCCAGCAGATCACACCCCTCATCCCCACCTGGCCTCCCCATTTCCTCCCTCTCTGCAACCTGCAGCTGCCTCACTGCCTGGCAGGGCAGGTTGCGTCACTTCCAGATTGCACTCTCCTGATCAGGTCAGTTTGGCAAATAAGAGTGTCAATCGTTAAATCAGCAATGGGAGTCACTGTGCACTTGCTCCCTCTGTCCTTAATGTTTTGTACTATGTGAATTAACAGTACAACTAGTCTGCAAATGATACTTTATACTGTGTGTGTGTGTGTGTGTGTGTAGGTGCAAACTTGAAATCTTTGCTTAGTATGGAGTTGATCTTCTGTATATAAAGATAATTAAAAATGAATCTTAATGAAGAATGGGATGGGAGAAGAAGTAGGAGTTGGGAGGGCGGGTGTGGGGGAAGAACCACCATAATCCAGAAGTTGTACTTATGAAAGTTATATTTATTAAATAAAAGCTTTCTGCTAATAAAAAGATATTTATTGTCTTATAGTGCTGGAGGCTGGAACCAAAGTCAGGGTCAGCAGGTTAGCTCCTTCTTAGGCTATGAAGGGGAAGCCATTCTATTCCTTTCTACACTTCTGGTAGTTTCTGGCTATCTTTTGAATTTTTGACTTCAGAACTGTCTTCCATCTCTATGTTCATATTCATATGGTATTTTCTGTTGTCTATCTATTTTCAAATTTCCTGGACCCACATTCGGTTTAGGTAACATTAGGAGGTATTGGGGGTTATGACAGAATTCAAACCATAACAGACTTCAAGTCAGGACTTTTGGGTCTATCACATAAGGCCATAGTGTGCCAAAAGGATTATAGAAAAAAAAAAAGGAATCTGTAGGTTAATACGATAATTGGCTACTGAGCTGCCTTGACTCTTCTGCCTCCTATGTGTCTGGATCTGCATCATTCCTTGGATAGTCATGGAAATGGACATGGTACAGAGAGCCTGGGATGTATGCTCCTCCTTTCCTGGGAACATCTTACACCTTGCTTCCTTTTTTCCAATATGGACTTTGTGACTTCTATTTGAGGTTAGAAATAGGATATTAAGGTAAATGTGGAAGCATTATAGCAGCAGGGACATTCCATCTCTGTAGATTTGGATGTCACTGTTCCAGAGTATTAGTAATAAAGAACTGAATATTTTTGGAAAAAAGAGCAAGACTCTTAAAGTATCTATGGTAAGGTTTTTACTGCCAAGTCAATTAGAGATTGAGTTGGTAGGATTGGAGCAATGTAGTAAGATAAAAATTGATGCCTTGCAGGCTTACGGTAGAGATTTTGTTAAGCAAACAAATATGACTGAGATTCCTGAAGTCACTAAGGAAGCTGGAAATACCCACAAAGTGGTGGAAATTACCTGTGAGGATTGAAAATACTATATAGATAGATAGTGATTTCAAATGATGAAAGTCTCAAGAGAGTCACTGCTGGAGAGGCACTCAGAGAACCAAGGTGTCTCCAGGAACTGAAGCTTGTCAGTTGGGATAATATGGGATCTGGCCTCCGTGGGAAAGTACAACAGAGGATAAGATGTCATTATAAGAGTCAGTTACTTCATAAAATCTTTGATTTTGAAGTGTTCTGACACCTCCCTGTGCCAGTCTGCTCCATTTTAAACTCAAGAATCATTTGCAAGATGGTGATCTAGTCTTCACATCCATTTAGAACAGGACATAAGAAGTAAACTTGAAAAGGAAGATTGGTACAAAAGGGAATTTTCTGCAGCATGGACAAAAAGGCATTCCATCAGATTTGAACACAAGAAATAGCGAGGCAGGGTGTGGCTATGAATAGAGATGGGGTGGAGTGGGCAGGGTGGCTGTATATGTTTGGATAGAGAAGCACACAGGTGAAAGGTGTGTGCCTAGGTGCAGAAACTGATGCTAAAACAGCAAGAGTAAGATGCTGAAGACCAAATGCACGTGGACAGTTGATTCACCGAAATGAGGGTACAGATATGGAGTTCTAAATTCATAACCATGTTGTGTGCACAGACATAAACATTAAATACCTAGCTGTTTCAGACTCTGAATATTTATTTTTTTAAAAGTAATCATAGCTATTAAGTATCTTTTATATGACAGATAAGGCTGTGGACATCTTGCTCCTACTGTTACTAATCTTTCCTGTAGTCCTGTAACATAGACATTTCTATCCTCATTGTACAGATATGAAATTGGGTTGAAATGTTTATACAGGAGCTTGTTTTTTTTTCTTATGGATCCATGGTCATCAATTCAGGAATTATTCTCTTTTCCTGCACAGTGTATGTAGTTTGCAGAAGTCTAGTAAAGTTTTTCTTTATATGGCATTGTGAAGTAACACTTTATAGATAGATCTATAAGTATTTACCATAAAAAGATTTTTTTTTAGCACAGAATAATAAGAATGGTATTGGTGTAGAAGAAATAATAATGAAATTGCATCCTTATTGTTTTTAATCCTCTAGATGAAAGAAAAGTTAGCAATATAGTTTTTAAAAATTTACAATATTTTCGTTGCAACATTTTATTGCAAAATTTGCAATAAAGCCCTTATATTGAACCATTAAATTATAATAATCCTTGGGAATATGGTTAGAAGTGAGGGAAATGAAGGAAATCACATTAAATTTCACATTATAATAAAATAAATAAAAGTCTTAGCCCCCAGACCATCATCTAGCAGAAAAGCAAGTCCTATGTGGTTTCAAGGAAGAGAGGTAGCATGTCTAATCACATGTCACAGGGACTGAACATTTTGAAGTGGCATTTAGGAAAAGACCCCAAGAAGACTTGTGAAATCTACCAGTGGACAGCAGTTAGAGGCATGCGTGGCCTGGTAGTGATAACATGGCAAGCCTAGGGTGTAAAGGCAGTCTGGGGTGGACTTATTGAGAGTTTTGTGCCTCAGGGAGGCTTGGGAAGGCATTAGCTGTGAATGTATCTCTCAGTAAACTGATCATTGCCTAAGGGTTCAAGCATTGTAGTACATTTTTATCTCCAGATGGTTTATCTTGGTACTCAGAATTTTTTTTTTTTTATTTTTTTTATTTTTTATTTTATTTTATTTTTTTTTTACAGGCAGAGTGGACAGTGAGAGAGAGAGACAGAGAGAAAGGTCTTCCTTTTGCCGTTGGTTCACCCTCCAATGGCCGCCGCGGCTGGCGCGCTGCGGCCGGCGCACCGCGCTTGTCCGATGGCAGGAGCCAGGAGCCAGGTGCTTTTCCTGGTCTCCCAAGGGGTGCAGGGCCCAAGCACCTGGGCCATCCTCCACTGCACTCCTGGGCCACAGCAGAGGGCTGGCCTGGAAGAGGGGCAACTGGGACAGAATCCGGCGCCCCGACCGGGACTAGAACCCGGTGTGCCGGCGCCGCAAGGCGGAGGATTAGCCTGTTGAGCCACGGCGCCGGCCGGTACTCAGAATTTTTATTGCTGCTTCTCATGTAGTTATGTAGCTGTATAGTTATATTTATTCTTATCTTTGAGTACAGAAAGCTTACATCTTGACATATAATTAAATTTATCCATCCAGTAAATAATTTTTGAGGTTTTATTAAATGCTTGGCACTTGCTGGTGATGAGAACCTAGCAAAGAGCCCTCTTGGAGCTTAGATTCTGTGTGGGGAAGCCAGGTCCATGAGACAAGTTAAGTAAATTGCATGGTAGGTTAGAGGTTCATCAGTGCCATGAAGAAAAGTAAAATCCAGAAGAGAGTTGGGAGATAGTGGTCTTGGGCTGGGTAAGGATCTCCTTTAAATAAAAGTGGGTGCTGCTGGCCTCCCTGAGAAAGTGCTGTTTGAGCAAACACTTGGAGAGCGAGCAAGTCATGTGGAAATTTAGGAGTAAGCATTCTAGAGAGAATGCTAGTGTACAGGTGCTAAGAAATATAGGTTCATGTGTACAGAAGTAGGACAGTGAGAATAAGAGAGTGAAAAAGAGAGTAAGAGACAAAGGCTGATAGGTAACCTGGTCAGCCTATGTAGTGCCTTGAGAGCTGTTGTCAGGACTTTGATGTTTACTTTGAACAAAATGGGAAGCCGTTGGAGGATTTTAAACAGAGCAGTGACATTATCTGAATTATGATTGAACAAGATTCTTCCGGCTCGTATGATCATTGGGAGGTGAGAGTGAAGGCGGGCAGACTAGCTTGAAGGCTGTTAGAGGCAAGACGTGGCATGGTTTAGGCTGTAATTTTGGTGGTGAAAGTGACTGGATTCTGCATGGATTGGAGGTAGAACCAACAGAATTTGCTGATGGTTTGCATAGGGAGAAGAAGATGGGAAGTGAGGGAAGGAGAGGGGATTTGCCCTAAATTACTGCCAGGATTGGTTGCCAGGAACTGAGATGGGAAGTCTGAAAAGGCAGTGCTTGCATTTTTGGGTTAATTACATTTGTGTAACATGGCTTTACAAACCCAATCTGTGGTATTTTATGTTTGATTATGATTCAGAGGAAGATGTTTGGAAAGTACCTAGGAATTTTGATGCTGAAGAATGATGATCTATAAGGCAGAAATGAAAATCTAAAAAAAAAAAGTATACTTAAGAATGTTTGAGAGTGTGAAAGATAGCAAAAGAAAGAGTATGTAGGCCGGCGCCGTGGCTCACTTGGCTAATCCTCTGCCTGCCAGCACCCTGGGTTCTGGTCCCGGTCGGGGCGCCGGATTCTGTCCCAGTTGCTGCTCTTCCAGGCCAGCTCTCTGCTGTGGCCCAGGAAGGCAGTGGAGGATGGCCCAATTGCTTGGGCCCTGTACCCCATGGGAGACCAGCAGGAAGCACCTCGCTCCTGGCTTCAGAGCGGCACAGCTCATCGGCTGTAGCAGCCATTGAGGGGTGAATCAATAGAAGGAAGACCTTTCTCTCTGTTTCTCTCTCTCACTGTCTAACTCTGCCTGTAAAAAAAACAAAAAAACAAAAACAAACAAACAAAAAAAACAAAGAATATGTGAAAACTGAAAAAATGGAAGAATGCTTAAATATAAGAAATGAAAAACAGCTTCATGTGTAGTGATAAAAGCATCACTTTATACTGTCATCCAATAAATAGAATTTTCATTTTAATCAAATGAATTGAAATAATAGTAATTTACTTTCCCACGGACTTTCTTTAAGTCTTTTGCTTTGTATATGTATTTGGTTTTTGAACAGTTTCTGAAGCTTCAAAACATATGGAAGTCGAGTGTTTTCGTCCTTTGCTTCATAGCAACTTTTTTTTAGCAGAATCATTTTTTTTCTGGGTGTAAATCAAAGCACAATAGCAAAAGTTGGGGCAAGTATTTAGCCTCAAGGTTAAACTGCCTGGTGTGGTGCCCCCAGCCTATATCAGAGTGCTTGGGTTCAAGTCCTGGCTCTGCTCTGGTTTCTAATTTCCTGCTAATGCATACCTTGTGAGGCAGCAGGTAATTTTTTTTTCAGTTTTATACAAGAGTTTTTTGTTGTTGTTGTTGTTGTTGTTGTTGTTTTTAAATGTCAAATCACCACAAAGCTGACTTGGCTTCTTGTTGAGCCTCCTGAGTCATGGTTATGTCTGTATCTCACTCTGGCCAGTCCTTCCTCTCCACCAGACACTGGCTCAGTTCTCTTGGCCTCAGCCTGTCCCAGTCTGGGGTGTCCATGAAGTGTGAATGTGAACTGAGTGAGGCTGCTTCGAAGTTTGGCCCCTGTGTCCGTCCAGACTCCCAGTGGAGTGTAGGTCTCCCAGGGCAGCAAGGCTGGGAAGGGCACACCCTGCCCGGGAAATCCTCACGTTGGACAGGGCATCCGACAGCATCCTGAGGGCTCGCCCTGCTTTCCCCCCAACCCCAGTTCAGGTGGAGCTGGGAGCAGCTGTCACCAGAGTCTATGTTGATGAAAGTTTAGGCTCGGTGCGGAACAGACATTAGTGGCGAACTTGAGGGCATCCAGCATGGCGAGCAGGTTGAGAAGGGCCTTGTTGCTGGAGTCGCTGAACCAGGATTTGATAGGGGTGGCATTGTCTGGATGACTCCCTGCCTCCCTCGTTGGAGACACAGACTGAGTTCTCTGCTGTGCTTTTGTCCTGGCCTAGCCCTGGTTGTTGTGGCTTTTGGGAAGTAAAATAGTGAGAATATGTTCTTTCTCTCTCTCCTGTCACATAAATTGATAAGTAATTTTTGTTTAAAAGCAGAGGTTGAATAAAGAGAAAAATTTGATGAAAAATATGACCACATTTTCTTTTCTGTTGGGTCAGTGTTATGATAAGACTCTTGTGATTCTTTTTTTTTTAATGTTTATTTATTTGAAAGGTAGAGAGAGAGGGACGGAGGAGGGAAGGGATAAAGGGAAGGAGCGAGGGAGGGGTTGAGAGAGAGAGAGAGAGAGAGAATATCTTCCATCTGCTGATTCACTCCTCAAATGGGTGGCAACAGGCTGAATTTGGGAGTCAGGAGCTTCTTAAACTGCCTGTTGTGGTTCCTCTATCCTATATATCAGAGTGCTTGATCTCCCACGTGGGTGCAGGGGCCCAAATACTTGGGCCATCTTCTGCTGCTGCTTTCCCAGGCACATTTGCAGGGAACAGGAGCAGCTGGGACTAGAAATCGCACCCATGTAAGCTGTTGGCAATGCAAATGGTGGCTTAACATATTACACAACAACACCAGCCTCAAGACTCATAATTCTAGCAGGAGTTAAATGATTTGTCTAAAAAATTGAGGAAGAGGGGCCAGTGCTGTGGCCCCTCTAAACCTCCACCTGCTGCACCAGCATCCCATATGGGTGCTGATTCTTATCCTGGCTGTTCCTCTTCCAATCCAGCTTGAGCTCCTGCACCCTTGTGGGAGACCTGGCTTCCCCTGTGGGAAGAAGCTCCTGGCTCCTGGCTTTGGATCGGCACAGCCCTGGCCATTGTGGCCATTTGGGGAGTGAACCAGTTAATGAATGGAAGACCTCCCTGTCTCTCCCTGTATCTACCTCTCTGTAACACTGCCTTTCAAATAAGTAAATCTTAAAAAAAAAAAAAAAAAAAAAAAAAGGTGAGTTTGTTTGGGTGCAAAAATTTGGAGATTAAATAGGATAATGAAATGGCTATGCTTTGCACAATAGCTATTAATAATAGCAAGAACTATTTTCTGGCAAAGAACTAAGGAGGGTTTGCCAGAGGCATTAAGGAAAAGCAGGAGCACATGGTTTCACTAAAGGTAAGTCCTCAAAGTATCAGAGAAGAGGGTTCCATGCCACATAGGGATTATGAAGAGGAAGCACCAAGAATGGTTTCTCTAAGAGGTCTTTGAGAAAGGCCTTGGCCTGAGAGTTTCGATTAGTATATTAGTCAGGGCTCTTGAGAAAAACAACCTTTAGGAACATGTCTATACATCTGCATCTTATGGCTGTCTATCTAGCAAGAGATTTTCTGTGGGAATTGGTTCATGTAATCTGCCATCTGCAAGCTGGAGACCCAGGAAGGCTGGTGGTGTGGTTCCAGCCTGAGTCTGAAGGCCTGAGAATCAGGACACGGAAGGTGTAAGTCCCAGGCAGAAGACAGGAGAAGACCAGTGTCCCAGCTCAACGAGTGGAGCAGAGAGGGAAATTCTTGCTTCTGCTGCGTTTTTGTTTTAGTCAGGTTCTCGGTGAACTGGATGAAACGCACTCACATTGGGAGTGGACACTCTACCACTTCAAATCTTAACCTCATCTGGAAACCTGCAGATACAGCCATAGGTAATGTGTGACCAATGTCTGCACACCTGATGACCCAGTCAAGTTGACATGTAAAATTAACTGTAGAAACTGATAAGAAAATAAGTCATTTATCTAAAAGTCAAAGGAGGGGGGTAGTTGATACTGAATTAAAGATCATTTTATTCACAAATTACAGATATATTGCCAAATGGAAATTAATGTATACTGCCATTTGTGAAAGTGGAAAATATATTTAGATCAAACATCAGATTTTTTAAACATTATATTTAAGTTAAGTAATTTTTTCATTGGTTACACTGGACTGATGTTTTTTTATTTAGGACTGTGTAAGCACATATATGAATATATATAGGTTTCAATTTTGTTTTTTGCACCAGAATAGACCTATCTTTTAATTCCATTTTCTATGAATATTTTAAAGCCCTCTTGTATGGCATATTAATAAGCTTTATCTTTGTGTATAAACTTTGATTGATGAACAAATTGTACTATACTTGAAGACTTTATTTTTTTTCCTTAGATGTGTTCAGTTGCTTGGAATATGTAGCCTTAAAATTACAATTTACAGATAAACAGGAAAAAGAAGAGAAGCCTTTGGACAGGGTACTTTATACTTGTCAAGATAGTTGATATTTTTAGACTCTTGAAGAGACTGCAAGCTTGTGAATAACAATGCCTAGAACCTATCTTACAGATCACATTGTCTGGGTGATAGTTTTGTGAGTGCTTCCTTCTGGGGTCATGTGGTACTTCCTGTTTGTTGGACTGACCTTCGTGTTCTCATGGAGATAATGGCTACTAGAATTAATTGAGCATTTTCCTCATCCTGGGCACTCTTACTCTTTAAGTTCTCAACTAATTTCATCATCTCAGAAACTCTCTGAGAAGGGTACTATTATTTTATCCATATTTAGGAGAAGATAAGATTGTGGCTAAGGATATGGTGTCACTAAGTTCAAACCCAGAAGTCTGTTTTCAGCTGGTGCCTTCAACCACTTAATTATGTTTGGAGGAAAATAATAACTAGCATTTTTTGGTAAATGCTTTAAAGGTGTGATTTCATATACTCTCCAACCAGTCCACGAGACAAGTAGCGTTCTTCTTCTTTTTTTTTTTTTTAAAGATTATTTATTTGAGAGAGAATTACAGAGAGTGAGAAGGAGAGACAGAAAGGCCTTCCAGGAGCCAGCACTGTGGCCTAGCCGCTTCTGCCTGCAGTAATGGCATCCCATATAGATGCCAGTTCAAGTCCTGGCTGCTCCACTTCTGATCCGGCTCTCTGCTGTGGCCTGGGAAAGCAGTAGAGGATGCCCAAGTCCTTGGGTTCCTGCACCCACATGGGAGACCTGGAAGAAGCTTGTGACTCCTGGCATCGGATCGGCGCAGCTCCAGCCATTGCGGCCATCTGGGGAGTGAACCAGGGGATGGGAGACCTGTCTCTCTCTGCCTCTCCTTCTCTCTCTCTGTAACTCTGGCTTTCAAATAAATAAATAAATCTTAAAAAAAGGAAAAAAGAAAGGTCTTCCATCCCCTGGTTCACTCCCAAAATGGCTGCAATGGCCCGAGCTGTGCCGATCCTAAGCCAGGAGCCAGGAGCTTCTTCCAGGTCTCCCACAAGGGAGGGTGCAGGGGCCCAAGTGTCTTCTACTGCTTTCCCAGGCCGTAGCAGGCAGCTGGATCGGAAGAGGAACAACTGGGGCTAGAACCAGTGCCCATATGGGATGCCTGCACCCCAGGCAGAGGATTAACCTACTGTGCCACAGCGCCAGCCCAATAAGTAACATTTTAAATGAAAAAATAGGTTTAGATAGTTTGTCTCAAGTCACACCATGGTGAAATAAGCCATCCTGTTCCCTCGTGCTGGGCATCTAAACCACCTCATTAGTTTGCCTTCATGAATCTATGGGCAGGAAGAACATTTTCTTTAGGTTTCCATGGGCATTTTATGGTTCAGTTTAGCTGCTATTTGAAACTAAAAGTTGCAGTTTCTCTGTTGACTTCATTATCTTTATTTATCTTCTTTCCTGTGCTTTATATTTATTTTTTCAGCCAGCAATGCCACAAAAGTATGTTTTCTGGTTAAAGCTATTGCTTTGAAAGTGATAGCTGGTCCTTCAGACTCTTCCAGAAAGTCTTGGGTTATTAACTATTTCGTGAAGTTTTGGGGGAAAAAACGATTTCAAATTTTCTTTTGGGTCCTGGTAGAAGAGATTAAATAAATTGCTTTGGACTAAGGGAGAATGCTGATTCATCTCCATTGTCAAGCAGAGCTGTACAAGTACTACAGTTTTGAAAAAGCCTCAGAAATATCAATTTCTTAAATTTGTACCCTGGCCGGCGCCGTGGCTCAACAGGCTAATCCTCCGCCTTGCAGCGCCGGCACACCGGGTTCTAGTCCCGGTCGGGGTGCCGGATTCTGTCCCGGTTGCCCCTCTTCCAGGCCAGCCCTCTGCTGTGGCCCAGGAGTGCAGTGGAGGATGGCCCAGGTGCTTGGGCCCTGCACCCCATGGGAGACCAGGAGAAGCACCTAGCACCTGTCTCCTGCCATCGGACGAGCGCGGTGCTCAGGCCGCAGCGCGCCGTCCACGGCAGCCATTGGAGGATGAACCAACGGCAAAGGAAGACCTTTCTCTCTGTCTCTCTCTCTCACTGTCCACTCTGCCTGTCAAAAAAAAAATAATAAATAAATAAATTTAAAAAAAAATTTGTACCCTATATTTATTTACAGTTGGGGATAGTTTTTTTTTTTTTCACGTTGTATCTTCAATGCCTAGCGTAATTCCTGGATTTAGCAGCTGTTCAATACATTACTAGAATTAATTAATATTTACCAGAAATTCTTATATCCACACAGATACAAAGATAGTATTTTAATTCTGGATAACAATACATGAGAAAACATGACTTACCTAAATTACTACTTATATAGTTTAGGACACAAAATATACACTTAAATTATACTCAGTATTAAGTTGTTGTAAGAATCAAAAATTCTGACAACATGTTAGGATGACCATTTCACTTTCTCTTTTGCCTCTTTTTTTTTTTTTTAAAGATTTATTTTATTTATTTGAAAGACAGAGTTACAGAGAGAGGTAGAGCCAGAGAGAGAAAGAGGTCTTCCATTCTGTTGGTTCATTCCTTAAATGACTACAGCGGCAAGAGCTGAGCTGATTCAAAGCCAGGAGCCAGGAGCTTCCTCTGGGTCTCCTATGCAGTTTCAGGGCCCCAAGGATGTGGGGCCGTCTTTCACTGCTTTCCCAAGCCATAGCAGAGAGCTGGATCAGAAGAGGAGCAGCCAGGACTCGAACCGGTGCCCATATGGGATGCCGGCACTGCAGGCTGGGGCTTTAATCCTCTGTGCCACAGAGCCAGCCCCTCTTTTGCCTCCTTTGTAAGCAAAATTAAGTACCCCAGTAGTCTCATTGGTGACTGCACTCTCACCTCTGTCTTGTTTTCTCTTTGCAATGAGAATGAAGCTGATTTTACTTCTTTTTAATGTTCTAAATGACAACCATTTCTCTCAAAGGTAAGATTTTAATGGTTCTTAGTTTTATAGTGATATGCACCAGGAAAACCTCTGCTACTAAACTGTCCCCTCTGTTTGATTGCCACTAGATTACTCAGGTAGTCTCTGGAGAATGAGGGATGGAACCCTCGGACTTGATATCAGGGTTATTTGTGGCCATTTAAAATTTAATTTATATGACTTATTCTCCTATAAAGAGAATTGTCAGTGTTGGTATAAGAAGAAATGTAGGCTTCAGATTGTATCATGAGAAAATGTGGTATCTTCATAAAAACCTCCCAGGGACAATTGTTGGAATGTTCTTTGACTAAACAGCTAACCTTAAAAATGTAACCTAAAGTTTCCCTAATGTTGTATGTGAAGATAGTGAACATCATTATTATCCATGGTGTGGTTTTGCTGTGGTTCAGGGTTGTAATTACTTCTCAGTGGTGTGTAAATTTTTGAGAGTTCTCCATGCTATCATTTCATGTTGTGGATTTTTGGAAATGACTTCTTTAGGAGATATTTTTCTTTTTACTCCTAAATAGGGAAATAATAAAGGCTTAGTAAAAAGGATCTTTGATTTTGATCTTGGTTTATAATATTTTCTTTTTTTTTCCTAAATCTATAGGCTTTACATATCAGGGAGTAAAATTTTAGAAAATGATTATGTAGTACATAGGCCATCTGTGTTATGATTTGATATATGTAAGAATAAGATTAGATTTACCCAATTATAAAAATTTATCAAGGAAATATAAGACTTTACTAACTATACATTTAATAAATAGAAAGAGAAAAGTAATAACTTTTAAAATATGTAGTCTGTGAGAAACTATGTGGAAATGGTGAAGTGGTACGTGGTACATCTAAATGAGACCACAGCAAGAGGTTTCGCAAGCACTTCGGAAATAGGCTTCTTTGAGGTTTAAAATGGGTCAGAGAAGGAAATGTGCAGCTCTGTCTAGGATCTGTTCATGCTCTCATCCCATAAGGGTTTGCCTAAAAACTTTACTGGAGACCTAAAGAGGGAGGGGACTTGGAATTCAGTGGAAGCATGAGCATGAGCAAGAAAGAGTGGCAGTGCCAGACTTCTGCAGTGTCTGCACATTTTCCAAGGAAGAAAGTGCAGTGTCAGGGGCATTTCAGCTGTCTGGTCTGCCTGTTACAGCCTTTTCATGGATAGGGGCACAGCAGTCCTAGTGCGGGAAGCATTTAACTATCCTGAAAATTGAACTAATTTCTGGGTCATTTCATTGGGTTGGGTAAACTGGAGCAGTTACTCTTTGGCTGAGTTTGGTGGCTATGATGGTAAGAGATGTAGGGGATTTACATTTTGTTCTTTTCTAAATATGATTACAATTTGATTCTTTTTTAAAAAATCTATTTATTTTATTTGAAAGGCAGAGTTACAGAGAGGCAGAGAGAGAGGGAGGGAGAGAGGGGTCTTCCATCCCCTGGTTCATTCCCCAGGTGGCTACATTGTCCAGAGCTGAGCTGATCTGAAGCCAGGAGCCAGGAGCTTCTTCCAGGTCCGACTTGTGCCATCTTCCACTGCTTTCCCAGGCCATAGCAGAGAGCTATATTGTAAGTGGAGCAGCTGGGACTTGAACCGGCATCCTTATAGGATCCCGGCACTGCACACGGTGGCTTTACCCGCTGCTCCATAGCGCTGGCCCCTGACTCGATTCTTAAAAGTGTGTCTTTCATGATACCCTGAGGACATCTATGACGAGTACGGTTCTGTCAGTGATCTTGACTGGTTGAGTAACTTTGAACTTAGACCCCTTCCTGCTGTCTTTGTTCTGATTCATTTCTTGTTTACCAGTTAGCTAGCAATTCTACTTCCTTTGCCAGTTTCTTGCAAGACCAGAAAATATTTCTTACTATGCCTGTTAGCTGCATTTATCATAAATGAAAATGCTGAAATTCAGTTTTTTTGTCTATGAAGGCTAGGTATTTATGTGGTTAATAATAGCTAACATCATATTCTGGAGTGATCAGCTGATGTACTGATGACAGTGATGTAGCCAAGATGTTAGGATGACCGTTTCATTTTCTCTTTTGCCTTTTTGCATGATTCCTGGACTGAGATTAACTCTTTGTCTCTGGAAATGGCTGCAGATGTCTCCTGAGTATTCATGGACCCCTTTCCATAATATTTTTTAAAAGATTTATTTATTAATTTGAAAGGCAGAGTCAGAGAGAGAGAGAGAGAGAGAGAGAGAGAGAGAGAAAGAGAGGGAGAGAGAGGTCATCCATCTGCTGATTCACTCCCCAGATGGCCGCAATGGCTGGAGCTGCACCAATCCGAAGCCAGGAGCCAGGAGCTTCCTCTGGGTCTCCCACACGGGTGCAGGGGTCCAAGGACTTGAGCCATCCTCCACTGCTTTCCCAAGCCATAGCAGAGAGATGCATCGGAAGTGGAGCAGCTGGGACTTTCACCTGCACCCATATGGAATGCTGGCACTACAGATGGCAGCTTTACCCGCCATGCCACAGTGCCATGACCACCCCTTTCCATAATATTAACACATTATTGACAAACAGCTTCCCAGCAAAAGGTTGTGTTTCCCAGCCTTGCTGTCTTTGTGATCCTTTTTAAAAAATAAAGTAAGAGGCAGTCACCTTTGATGCATCATCAATTATTGGCTCGGGAAGTAATGAAGCTCAGATAATTGTTTATTTACTCTGTTATTCTTTGCTTTGGGGCAAAACCTCCAAAAAATACTTGAGCAGTGTCAAGGGTCACATGATGTCTTCTCCAGTGAATAATGAGTTTCCTGTGAATGATGTACAGAAAAGTCAGGAGCATTGTGTCCCCATTTCGGCCAACAGGACAATGACCTTGCCTTAGTCATGTAGACTCTCTGGTTCTCATTTTTGCTTTTTGCCTGTAAAGTATAAAGATTTAATTTCTTTCACATAAAATATTTTATAAATAGTTAATGTAGTCTTGCACATATGAAACTTCTTCCCTTTTACTAAAAATAAATAATCATGGAACTCTTAATTCATGTCAGAGTCTGTGCTAAGTGTGTTTAGTTATCCTTTGGAGTAGGTAACATTTTATGAATAAATGAGAGAATGGAGGCTTTCAAAGTGGAAGCCAATTAATCAAACCAGTAGACAACAGTGCTGGGATTCATTCTCATGTCTGTCCACCTCCATGTGCTATACTGTTAGTCATTATGTTGTGGCCATTAGATTTGGCTCATAAGAGGATTTTTAATTCATCTTGATTTGGGACATGTTTTACTTTAACAGAGTGAGTTTTCCCTTCCATCCTTCTACTCTCTATATTTCTGAAAGCCTGGGGAATTGAAAGACTTTTTGTACTACCAAGTGTTTCATTTTGTAAATAGTCCTAAACCATTTGAAAACCCATATCTCTTTTGAAACTCGATGTACTAGTTTAGTATTCAGTACAGGTGACAAAAATGGAGCTTACACTGTTGTTGAATGCTCTTAAAAATTGGTTTGGTTACAAGAAAGAACCTTGGCTTAGAATGTAGGAGATTTGAGTTCTGATTCTGCCTCTGAAATTTACTCTGAGAAAAACAAGACTGCTTTGCCATGTTAATTTCATGTAAAGTAAATGATCAAATACATAAGAAACATTGAGGACCATAACAAAGTTTCTCTCTGTCAGCAATTGTAATATGTATAATGGATTATTGTACTCAGAATTAAAAATAATTTGGACTTGTCATTGCTTTGTGAAGGTCTATAACTGCCTAAATATAAAGTGATACTTGACTGCTGTAGACATGACAGGTGTACAGCCAGATAACCAAATTGCAATCTGAATTATCTTGTAGTAATAAAGTGATTTCTGTATGACTATGCTGTATTGATTGGATAAGTAAGAAATTTAGGAATGTTTTACTATCCAAGTTGTGCAGAGTGAGACAGAATGGGAAGGAAGACTAGATTTTGAAAGTTGGTATTCTAGAGTGGAGAAGAGGAAAGAGAATTTGAGGACAAATGAGGCTCAATAGGGTCGTACAAAAAACATCCTGAGAATTTAATTAAGGATTAATTATGTACTATAGTTGGATGCTGAGTGTAGCTTGTGATTTTGCCATGTTGAAAAGTGCCATGCTCTTGAACTAGGTCAAGTACAGTTACTTCTAGAACACAATGAACCAGGGGGTGAATAGTTTGAAAGATAATCTACACACATCTCAAAATTCAGACTTACTTCTCCAAGAAACAAGGCAAGAAAGTTGTGTGTATGTGTTTACATATGTGTGTGCACATTTGTTTCATGGTGGGGGAGTTGGAAGATTGGGTTTGATCTGTCTGATAAACTCATTAGCTTTTTTCTTAAATAACTTTTTAAAAAAAGATTTATTGATTGATTTGAAAGGCAGAGTTACATAGAGGTAGAGCAGAGAAAGAGAGAGAGAGAGAGAGAGAGAGAGAGAGTCTTCTATCCGCTGGTTCATTCCCCAAATGGTGGCAACAGCTGGAGCTGGATCGATCCGAAGCCAGGAGCTTCTTCCAGGTTTCCCACACGGGTGCAGGGACCCAAGGACTTGAGCCATCCTCCATTGCTTTCCCAGGCCATAGCAGAGAGATGCATCGGAAGTGGAGCAGCTGGGACTTGAACCAGCACCCATAGGGGATACTGGTACCACAGGCAGCAGCTTCACCTGCTACACCACAGTACCGGCCCCAAACTCATTATCTTTTAACGCCTGTTTTTATCAAGCATTTTCAGCGTTTCCCAAATCATAGTTACCCAGGCACCACTTTCAGCAGTTTTTACTGTATCTGTCTACTTTTTATCATTATTTTACGTTTGAATGTAAATGAACAGACATTATTTATCTGTTGAAACCTCAGGTTTGATGTGATAGTTACAGTTTTCATAACACATTGAACTTCTTAAGAACATAAAATTAGCATTAAAGCTGGTCCATTTATGGCATACCTACAATTATCTTGAGAAATACTTCTTTCATTTAATTTAGCTCTTCTCTTGATAGACCAGGTAGAGTGCCTAGGGTAGAAGGTCAAAGGAGGAAATTGAAAGGCTTGAAACAGTTTTTTTGTAGGAGTTTTCTAGACCGATTTAAAATGGTTGGTAGGAATTATGTCTGCCCTTAGGTAATTAGCCTAAGGAAAGTTTGTATTCAATTTTGGTTAAGTTTAATTTCCTTTCCCTCCTTCCCTCCCTCCCTCCCTCCCTCCCTCTCTCCCTCCCTTTCTTCCTTCCTTCAGTATTGAAGTATACCATTTCATAAGTGTTTATTTTATTTATGATCTAGCTAAAATTTATTTTCTGGAAAATTTCAAACTTACCTTGGGTTCAAATAAGGACAAACAAGGTTTCCCCTTTTCATTTTGGTGATGAGATCTACTTTACTGGCTCCTAATTCCAAGGGTTCATTCAGTTGCTGCAGCCAGTGTCTATGAGCTACCTCTTGTGTGCCAGATTCAGTAGTAAACTCCGTGGCGCACAGAGGAAGCCATGGTTCCCACCTGGTGTGTGGCATGGTGGATAATGAGTCTATTGTGGTACAGTAGTGCCAGACACAGGAGAAGCAAACTCTTCGGTAGATTAACAAAGGTCTTCATAGCCAGGAAAGCAGGAGGGCTGAGGATAGAGTGGGGCATGAGACAAAGCCAGGGTTCTGTCTCCTAAAGCAATCATAATGATTGTTTGCAGAATTTCTGTGGGTTCTGCGTTGGCCCACGTGGTATTCCAATAGAATCTAAGTGCTGAAATCTAAGTGCCTTGCTGCTCCAACACCCTTACATGAATTTGAGCTAATACCTGGGGAACCTTCAATAACAGTTGGCATATTGAGATGGCATCATTCCCAAAACACCACCTTAATGAGGCTCTGTGTTTCACGATCAACTCTTTTTGTTCAAATATACTCAAGCAGCCCTATGTGACTGGAAGCAAGATGGCAAAAGTGGCTGGGATCATGTGTGAGTTTTGTCAGGTTGGACGTGTAGACCCCACAGCAGGAAGAGCCCTTGGGACAGCTGTGGCTGTCAATGGCTCCCTCAGTGGCTCCATGCCTGGGTATGGGGGTGGTTTGCATAAAAGAGGAAGAAAATGAAATCAGCATTAAGCTTTTACGTGTAGGGGATGTTTGTAGAGAATCTGAGATGGAAAAATTCTGGTCTCCACATATCTTCTTACTCATACCCTCATAACCCAAGCCACTTCCTATACCTATAACTTAAGCTCCCACACATTCAAAAGCCAATAGTGGAGGAAAGATTTTTCGATTGTATGCATTGGGGGTCAACCAAAGGAGAAGCTTCCAATTTATCCTTCCCCTGGGTGCCTAACATCCCCACCATGCTGATTGCATTAGTGACAGCATGCAATCTGAGGCTTTTAAAAATTTTTATTATTTAATTGTTAGCAGTATTGTTCTCTGAAAGGAACAAGAAGTAAACGCCTGAGGGGACTGAGCATTACTTCAGTTCCAGCCACCTCTCTGTGTTGCCAGAAACCATACCCCTCTTCAGGCATAACCTCAGAAGACTGTTTCTTTTGGCTGGATCTCTGACCTTGACGGGTCCAACCAGTCGGCTTGAAGCTTTGGGTGCTAGACTTAACACCAGCAGAGTCCAAGAGTTATTTCTATTTTATATGTTTTATTTAGCATGGCTGTATTAAAAATTTTATTTCTCAGAAGTTCTGTTCCTGAAGTAAATATGAAAGGTTTTATAAAACCACTGCCTTTGAGTTTCATGTGTACACTCTATAGTCTAAGTCTCATTTGGAAAATAAGGTAGCATCTGCAAAAGATGCCATATTGACTTCTCTGTTGGAAACACAAGTTGAGTATGTGGATTGATATTCAGTCTGTGTAAAATTCTTAGTCTTTCTTTTGAAAGTTATGAGGCAGTTTTTCCTTGGAAAAATAGTTTGTGTTCAGCTTGGGAGGTTGATTTTTCACCATCGGCTTCTCCCTTTAATAATTGAAAACCACTGTTCATTATTTACATAAAACTGTCTTTTTCTGGTCTGCTTTCTCTAACCTTTCCCCTCTTAAGAATTTTAAGAATTCCCTGACTTTCCTCTGGGGGATTTTGTGCCTGCTCTATCCCAGATGTGGAACATGGACCAGGCTGAGGTTTCTTTTTTTTTTCTTCTTTTTTTCTATGTGTGTGTGTGTGTGTGTGTGTGTGCTCTTAACATTTGAAAGACATTCTTTTAACTGGTGCACAAATCTGCCACTGAAGAAAGGGCTTTTAATAAAGTCAAGTAGTTAAGAAAATATGTGAGCTGGGTTTTAAATTTCTTACTGAATGACACCAAAATCCCATACGCAAAATGAAAAAGTAGACAGTAGTTTCAAATAAAAAAGGAGAAATGCACAGATGTTATTTCTGCCCTTTAATTCTGGGATTTTACTTTCTGATTGAAGGCATGTCAGTCTCTAGTACCAGTGGCCATATGTCTGATCTTGTCTGCATGCTTGCTGATGTGAGCCCAGGGAATGGACAGGATTGGCAGATGTTTACCCTGCCTTTATCTGCTCTGTTTCCACTGTCTTCTCCCACAAGGAGGATAGTTAGTCTTCCTCATAATATTTTGTTTATTGACATTCTCATAGATATCTTGCTCCTAACCTCTGGTTCGGAATGGAAAATGTAGGAATAAGGGAGAAATTAGGGTGAAGGAAGCTGATTTAAGAAATACATGGTTTTCTGTTTTTTTTTTCTTAATGTCTACCGAGATTCCCAGACGACAATTCACCACCAGCTTTTGGTTATTGTGGTTTATATGTTAATGTCTAAAAAAATTATAAAACCTAAACTTCTTGCATAATATGTAAGAAAAATACCAAGGAGATTTTTTTTCTTCCCTACTTGAACAAATATTATGCTGTTTGCCTGTATCCAGAGTTCAGTTTTCCTTGATGAATACAATTCTAATGAATTTAGTTCTGCAAAATCAGAACTTACTAGGTCTTAAACTTCTTTCTAGTTCAAATTTTTGTAGTGTTTTCAAAATCTAAATATGTGAGCTTTTTTTTTTCCCCAATATTTAGTCCTTTTTCTGGAGAGTGAAGTCCTGCTTGTCATATGTTTTCACTTACATCATGTTCCCTTGGCTGACATGTGCTTTTATTCTTTTATCTCATGTAGGATCTTTCGAAGATGGTTTGGCTGCCTTGGAGATTTGGAGATCTGATGCCACGATGAGGACTCACACACGGGGGGCTCCCAGTGTGTTTTTCATATATTTGCTTGGCTTTGTGTCAGCCTACATCACCGACGAGAACCCAGAAGTCATGATTCCCTTCACGAATGCCAACTATGACAGCCACCCAATGCTGTATTTCTCCAGGGCAGAGGTGGCAGAGCTCCAGCTGAGGGCTGCCAGCTCCCACGAGCACATTGCAGCCCGAATCATAGAAGCCGTGCACACCATGCTGTCCAGTCCATTGGAGTACCTACCTCCCTGGGATCCCAAGGACTACAGTGCCCGCTGGAATGAAATTTATGGGAACAACTTGGGTGCCTTGGCAATGTTTTGTGTGCTGTATCCTGAGAACATCGAAGCCCGAGACATGGCCAAAGACTACATGGAGAGGATGGCAGCGCAGCCTAGTTGGTAGATTTTTGTCTTTTTCTTCTTACTGTATTAAATGTGCGTTAACTCTGCAATTTCAATAAATGAATCCATGTTCAGATAAAATTCCAGAGGCTATATTTTTATCTACACTTTCATATGATGGAGATGTTACTCATTATTTGTGTTGCCAGTGGCTGATGAATGACCCATAGTTTGAAAATACCTAGTAACTTCCCTGTTTAGTTAGAAGGAAAATATTTAGATGAAGCCTAGCCAAAGAAAAAATAATTTGCTGAATTGAATAAACACCATTATCATCCTGATTGCTAAGAATTCTTTCCCCTTATTGAACATTATCATAACCTGTAAGGTTTTGATTGACCCTTCCAAGCAGTTAAAACTTTTTGTTAGCAAGAGATTTCAGCCAATTAAGATTTATTTGCATTTTATAACAATAAGGAGCTAAAAGTCAATGTGATGGAATAGACTGTGGGTTTATCATCAAGATCCTGTCCAATAACCAGAAGAACCCAAACCTATGTAATTGTGTGAGGAATTCTAAGTATGCAGTAATTTACTTTCAGAAGTTTATGGTTTAAGAACAAACTTTGTCTTTTCACTCTTTATTACCTTAATTTTATTTTGTTTAGAATTAATATTTCTGTCTACTTCCAAAAAGACATTAGGTGAATTCATTTCAGTAAAGATCTGGCCGATATTTTTACTTAAACTGTGGTTGTTTTTTTTTTTTTTTTTGACAGGCAGAGTGGACAGTGAGAGAGAGAGAGACAGAGAGAAAGGTCTTCCTTTTGCCCTTGGTTCATCCTCCAATGGCCGCAGTGGCCGGCGCGCTGCGGCCGGTGCACTGCGGCCCACGCACCGCACCGCGCTGATCCGATGGCAGGAGCCAGGTGCTTCTGGTCTCCCATGGGGTGCAGGGCCCAAGCACTTGGGCCATCCTCCACTGCACTCCCGGGCCACAGCGGAGAGCTGGACTGGAAGAGGGGAAACGGGGACAGAATCCGGCTTCCCGACCGGGACTAGAACCCAGTGTGCTGGTGCCGCAAGGCAGAGGATTAGCCTATTGAGCCATGGCGCCAGCCTTAAACTGTGTTTTAATATGCATTCATGTTCAATTGCACTAGAAAAATGTACAAATAATATGAAATACTCTTAAAATTGTATAAGCTGACACTTCTCATAGGTCTGGAGAAAGCTCATTTTTAAATGCTTAGAAAAATTGAATGCATTTAATGCTGTGATAAATTGCATCTTTTATGTCACTGAGGTGAAGAAAGTTTGCAAGCTTCCCAATACATTTCTGGAATTTCTTCATGAAATACTGTGGAAGCATTGACATTAAATCCATATTAGAATTCATTGTTAGGCCGGCGCCGTGGCTCAACAGGCTAATCCTCCGCCTTGCAGCGCCGGCACACCGGGTTCTAGTCCCGGTTGGGGTGCCAGATTCTGTCCTGGTTGCCCCTCTTCCAGGCCAGCTCTCTGCTGTGGCCGGGGAGTGCAGTGGAGGATGGCCCAAGTGCTTGGGCCCTGCACCCCATGGGAGACCAGGAAAAGCACCTGGCACCTGGCTCCTGCCATCAGATGAGCGCAGTGCTCCGGCCGCAGCACACCGGCCGTGGCGGCCATTGGAGGGTGAACCAACGGCAAAGGAAGACCTTTCTCTCTGTCTCTCTCTCTCACTGTCCACTCTGCCTGTCAAAAAAAAGAATTCATTGTTTAGACTTACTGTTAAGAATGTAAAATCATTTTAAAACTTAGGATATTTTAAGTTGTAAAAAACCCTTTTATTTGGCTTATTTATTTATTTATTTATTTATTTATTTTTTAAGATTTGTTGGCCGGTGCTGTGGTGCAGCAGGTTAAAGCCCTGGTTGCCTGCAGTGCTGGCATCCCATATGAGCGCTGGTTCCACTCCTGGCTGCTTCACTTCCAATCCAGCTCCCTGCTAATGTGCCTGGGAAAGAAAGCAGTGGAAGATGGTCCCAAATCTTTGGGACCCTGCACACATGTGGGAGACCTGGAAGAAGCTCCTGGCTCCTGGCTCCTGGCTTCGGATCGGCTAGCTCTGGTCGTTGCAACCATTTTGGGAGTGAACCAGAAGATGGAAGAGCGCCTCTCCTTTTCTGTCTCTTACCTCTCTGTTTTACTCTGAAAGTCAGAGTTACAGAGAGAGAAGGAGAGACAGAGAGATAGATCCTCCATCCTTTCTGGTTCACTCCCCAGGTGGTTGCAAGAGTCTGGGCCAGGTACCTGGAGCCAATGGCTTCCTGTGCATCTCCTATGTGGGCAGGAGGGGCCCACGCACTTAGGTCATCCTCCACTGGTTTTCCAGGCCATCAGCAGGGAACTGGATTGGAAATAGAGCAGCAGGGACAGGAACCAGCACCCATATGGACTGCCAGCATCACAGGCGGTAACTTTACCTATTTTGCCACAGTGCCAGTCCCTATTTGATTTATTTTAAAGCTTAGCTATAAATATTGTATTTAGTAGTTTCTGACTTTGACTCAGTGGAATGATCTTATTCTGTTCCTCATACCAAGAAAGCAAGTGAGAGATGTGAGAAAACTTATCTGATATTTGAACTACATGATTATTATCAGCTATTACAATAAGTCACTTGACATGCAATTAGTTAAAATGGCACTGATACTTACATTATTTAAAAAAAAAAAAACCTTGTCCTTTTTAAGGGTACATTCTCTTTTAAAGTCTTTGTTTTAGATAATTAAGTGATTTTGCCAGATTAAGATATTGATGAAAATGTTCCAGAGAGATAATTTCTATAAAAACTCACCTATTTCATCTCACAAAAGAGTAACTGACTTTGAAGTATCATTTTTTAAAGATTTATTTATTTATTTTTGAAAGAGTTACAGAGAGAAAGGGAGAGACACACACAGAGTAAGATCTTCCATCCACTGATTCGCTCAGCAGATGGTTGCAACAACTGGGGCTGGGCCAGGGCCAAGGCCAGGGCCAAAGCCAGAAGCTTTATTTGGGTCTCCCACTTAGGTGAAAGGGGACCAAACACTTGGAGCATCTTCCATTGCTTTTCCCCAGGCCATTAACAGGGAGCTGGATCAGAAGTGGAGCAGCACCCATACTGGATGTTGCCATTGCAAGAGGCAGTTTTACCTGCTCTACCACAACACTGGCCCTGAGGAGGTTTTATTTTTCTTTGCTTTTTCTTTTCTTTCTTTCTTTCTTTCTTTATTTTTTTTTTGCTTTTCTTGTCTTTCTTTTTTTTTTTTAGCACAAATACAGTATCATTAAGAAGATTGTACAAGACTAGTGAATTTTATTATAATATACAACATTCAGGTTTATAAATATGAATGAATGAGTACTGTCATTAAAGAGGATTAGACTCCTATGATAAAAGAAGAAAAAAACTTAAAATTTTTGATTTTCATATAGTTTCTCTAAGTTCAGATATACTGATCTTTGGAGATATCTAAAAATTTACTAAAGGATTAGTACTTCCTTTATGGCAATATTGGTGAAAGTAGGTGTAACTCCATTCCATTCAGTAACTCAAAAACCAGTCTGTGTTTCAGTAGAGCTGAATAACTGAAAGTTAGAAATTGAGAATTTACCTTTATGTCCGATTTCTTGTTCCAGAAGTGATCTTGAAATATAAAGTAAAGCTGTTTGAACCTTTTGTCTTTGCAGGTACTTTTTTTCATGCTATGCTTTTTAATATGGAAAATTTACTTTTTAAACTTGACTGTATTCAACCCCTAAGCTCTTAAAATTTCACTTAGATTTCTGGTTGAACATAATTGACTCAATTTTTCTTTCTGAAATCAAATATACGCAAACAATGTCCTAAGACTATGACAACACTCAAAATACACTTCTGTGTGCATAGTGAGGATATATAATTTAATTGAGCAATTTAAGCAGAGGTAATCAAACTAGAAAAAGACATTCTAGTATATTGTTTTTTATTCAACCGGATTTTAAGTTATCTAAAACAATTATGTTCAACTTGCTCTCAAATCTAGAGCATCTGTTTAACTCATAAGTTTCCTTTTGGCTTTGTTCCATCAAAACTTTCAGCAGTGCTCCCCTGGGCCCTTTCTTTATGAATACAAGAGTCATACCAGTGAAGGAGGCTTAGAGGAAAGTAACAGTGATGTATCTTTTGTCTGGTAAATAAAAGTACATATGAGGTTTACATGCATACGGATTTACTGTTGGGGCTCATTTCAGTTGAGTATTTAGTAAATAAAGAGCTTAAAGTTCACATCTCTAGGTTCTCTGAAAAAATCTTTAGATTTTGTGAAACAAAAGTTAAATGGAAACTTTGAATATCTAACTGTACTCATCTAGGATACTACAAAGTAGAAAGGAAATCTGGATAGACTGATGATGATGGCAGTGATTAAAAAATAACAGCAAGCCTGGTAATTGTATGTGTCTCTGGGCACCACAGAAAAATGCAACTGATCTGTGTGCTATTATCTGCCTTTGCAGAGGTGCCCACATCCTCTTGCAGAAGCTCTCTCCTTTGTTCTTTCCCTTCTGCTAATGTTCCCACACTGTTAACCAGAGTGAAGTGGTAGAGAAATGTGTGCCTGCTTCTAAAAGTCAACTTGTAAAACACATTATTTTAATCTAATATATTGACAAATTATTTTCATTGTTTGAAATGTAAGCCCTTTTCCCCCCTAAAGATCTTGTCCACATGAGAGTTATAGCTAGCCATGTCTTATGTAGAAACTTGACTAGAACTTAACATACAGTCAGTTTTAGGAAACTTAGTGAACTAAGACTGTAAATCCAGGGCTGGTAACAATTGAAAATGCAGTGTATTGCACTTAAAGCGAATTAATTGTTTCATATAATATCACCTAGTCACTACAGCAGGCTCTGTGTAAGCCAGTTGGCACATAGGCCTATCCTCACAGATAAATTAATACTTTTTGCATTTACCATCTACACAGTTAAAAAAAAAGTTGGATTCCAAATAACTAGTAATTCTCCATCAATTATTTTTCTTCAAAAGCTTTAATTTCAAGATAGGGAAAAAAACCAATGCTTAGTAGAGATTTTAAAGGCATTTTTTCAAAAACCATTTTTTTATGATGAATTAGGGGAGTTGGCACATATTCTGTTTTCCTAGAATTTTCAAATATGTATATAAATGATGTGTCTTCAGAAATTTTACTGAAAATGTACATTATATTTTAATTGTACTTTCCACAATTTTTTTGAAGTATCTTCATATTTTATATACTTACTTGTGCTTATTTCTACTGTATTTTCTCTGAAAAAGATTAGAGAAACATGAAATATAAGATTCAAGTTAGAAATAGCTGCCAACAACAAAAGAGGGGAAAAATGGCTGGGATGTTGACTGAATGGATAAGATGATTGCTAAAGTGTGTCTTACACACTATACACACCGTGAATGGGCCACAAGTGGACTCGAAGTATTTTTTTTTAACACCAGTAGAAGTAGATTTAGTCAATGTGGATGTTTAAAAAAAAAACAGATCAGTTAACTCTGTAGAAATACTACTCTTAGCCCAATGATCGGAAAGAAATTTCTGCTGGATTTTTATGAGTCACTCTTTCAACATTCTCATAAAGATCCTTGCAGTGCCTGTGGGGTGAGTGGCATGGTGCTGTCTCTTATCCCAGGCTCACTGAGAGTGAGGCTGTGCCTGTCATGCTCATGCATGCATCCTCAATGCAGGATTTCCAAGGTAGAGGTCACTAAAACCTGGATGGAGTGTGGAGGATGGGCTTGAAGGAGATGGACTTACGGTTTGAGGTGGGCTACATTTTGTTCTGCCGAGGACTATTTTTATATTAAAATAGCAATCTCAGGTCTTACACAATTATCAGTTTTAAAATTAGTCTGCTATAGATTTATTGAATTTATTGAATTCCCACCTGCAGTGTCCTTGGCAGGGCCAGACCACATGATTTTATGGGCCATATACTGCCCACAAGCTGGACATTCTCCACCCCTAGTAGACCATGCCTCCTTTTTGTTCTAGTCTAGCTTAAACTTTCAGTAAAATTCTGCATGTGTAAAAAATTAAAATGACTACAATTCTTTTTTATTCTTTTCCGTTCATTTATTTGAGAGCCAGAGGGAGAGGACAGAAGGAGTCATAGAGGGAGGAGAGAGAGAGCTCTCAGCTATTGGTTCACTCCTAAGGTGTCCACAGTGGCCCCCAACAAGACTGGGGCCAAGCCAGGAACTAGAAAACCAAACCAGGTCTCTTCCATTCATTTATTTGAGAGCCAGCTAGAGAAGACAGAGAGTCACAGAGAGAAAGAGAATGAGAGAGAGAGAGAGCTCCCAACTACTGGTTCACTCCTCAGATGTCCACAGTGGCCCCCAAAAAGAGTGGGGCCAATGTCAGGAACCAGAAAACCAAACTAGGTCTCCCATGTGGATACCAAGAATCCAATTAGTTGAATTACCATCACTGCCTCCCAAGGTCTGCATTAGCAGGAAGCTGGAGTCAAGAGTGGAGCTGGGTATTGACCCAGGACCCTAACATGGGACATGGTGTTAACTGGTGACTTAACCATCAGACCAAATGGCCACTCAGAAATGACTGCATTTTAATCAGGCAGCCTCTTTATATGTTGTGTGTCTCAACAAAGTCCATGATAGTTGGGTTGCCATGAACTTTCCATGAAATGCCTTAGTAAGTTCTTACAGGGATCTTCTAGAGCTAAAACAAACAGAAAAAAAGTCAGCTAACTATTGGAAAAGACAGATCCTGAATCACCTAAGAAAGGTGTTATTAAGTTTACCGTATTTCACTTAATAATTGGAGAGATGAACACATTCAAAAGAAATTCAAGAAAGGATTGTAGCAGGATTTTTTGGTTCAAGCTCTAGTTAATGGCATAGAGTTATCTAATATGCATTTCTGAGCAACAAGCTGTTCAGGATTTTTGTCTTAAATTACAGCCCCACCCTCCCATGGGTTTAACATAATGATCTTTGGGGACACATCTTTGCTGGCATCTTGGCTCTTACGTTTTATTAGCCACGTGTCCTTTGGCTGGTGCCTTAATCTCTGTAAATGCTTTTCTTCATCTGTAAAATGTGCATGATTCTTCCCATGCCAAGTTGTTTCAAGGATTAAATGAGATAATGCATGTAAAGCTCTGCGTATTATGTGCCTGGGCCACAGTTTGAAATGTTTGTTATTACTGTACAGAAATAGGCATGCACAGGCAATGTTATTAAGTTTCTTGATGCACAGTACTCCATTTACCTCCTTTGCCACTCCCGAGTTATATTTTTAAGAAATATTTGTCATAAATCATCCTTTTTTCCCTCTCTTTGTAGTATTTTTGCTTACTTATCATCAGACAGAAAATAAATCACAGAGGAAAGAAATGACTTCACTCTTGCATCGGAGCCAGTTAGCTACAGGAAATCAGGAGAACTGGTGAAGGAAACAAAGAAAGTTGAACTTTTGGTTGGAGATGTGATTGTGTATTTTGTTTCTCACAACAGACTTAGTATTAAATCCTTGCTTGCGGATTGCAAACTTCTGGGTGACGACATATGAGGGTGTATTTGCAAAATAAAGTAAAATAATAAAATAAAGACAGAAAAAGGAGAGCTTCTGGCATGTTGAAATGAGCCAGTCAGTTTTGTTGCTGTGTGCACCAAGATGAAGAGTGTGCCTGATTTTTCCCCACTGGCTGCAGGAGATCTGCTTCAAATGCAGTTCCCTGTGGCTGTTTCTCAGGCTTTTTGCTTTTCTAAATTGTGAGTAAAGGTTGAGAGTCCAAGCTGCGGAGTAGGGGTTGTGGGCGATGTCGCCAAGCCCCCAGAATGCAGAGCCAAAGGTCCGTGAGTAAAAAGATCAGATTTTCCTCTCATGACCTTACAGTGGTGAAGGCTAGGAGGCTTCGCCCAGAATGCACCTGGAATCCATTAAAATGGAAACAAGTGCTGGGCTCTCAGAAAACCCAGCCCCCAGTTCCCTTGGCAATTTCTCATTCATGGTTTTCCTTTCTCTTACCCTTCCCCCTCACTCTTTCTGCCTCTCTTTTTCTCTGTTCTTTTAATTCTATGACTTCAAGAAAGCTGTCTCCTTTTACCCAGTTTCAGATGTCTGGATATAGAAGGATATTTAAATAACTGATGACTACAATGTTTTTTTATAATGACCAAATTCTTTAAAACTTACAGAAACACATGTGTTAGGAACTTGGCCATTGGGAACTCCCTTCTTGAAAGCCGTTTAATAAGCAGTTTGTTGCCAACATCATTGGGCAAAGAATTGAGGTCAGGTGACGTGACAGGAGGAAGCACAGAGGAGAAGCTGAGGGAGGGGCAAATTCACCCGAGGTGTACAGGACAGCTGAGCATCCCACTTAAGTGAGGTTGAACAATTGTGTGTTCGCCATACTCTAAATAGGATGCTCGGCTGACCTAAATTCTTAGGGTTCTGCTAACTGAAACTCTAAACTGTTCTCTACCTATTTCAAATGCAAGTGAAGGTGAAGTAGTTATAATAACGTTAACATCTTTCTAACACTAGCTTTAAGATATTTTGTGACAGCGCAATATATAATTTAGGAGAAATTTTAAGTTAATTTTCTTTGTCCAATCTATTTGTTTGACTTGAACATTTTCAAAAAGCTTTTTTCACTTATTTTTTATTTATTTGAAAGTCAGAGAGGAAGAGACAGAGAGATATTCTTTTCCCTGGTTCACTACCCAAATACATGCAACAACTGAGGTTGGGCCAGGCTGAAGCTGAGAGCCAGGAATTCAGTTCAGGGACCCAGGTACCTGAGCTATCACCTGCTGACTCCCTGGGTGTGCATCAGAAGGAAGCTGGAATTGGAGCAGAACTGTAAATTAAACCCAAGTATTCTTATATATGATACAGGATACAGGTGTCAGAAGTGGCATTGTTTGACTGTTAAGATTCAGAATTCAGGGTGGGTATTTTGGTTGTTTACCCAGCATCAAAAGAGAGTGCTATACCACAGCCTGATAGCCCAGAGAAAGATCAAAACTTGAAATATACTTTCTACTGAATGCAAACGTTTTCACACCATTGTAAAGTGGGAAAATCATTAGATGGAACCAGTGTAAGTCAGGGGCCATCTATATTCTATTTCAGTGGTGCTTCGTAATCCTGTTTCATTTTTGAAGTTGGCTTTATCTTTTGGATAAGATAACTTTTCAGTTCTCAAACCACTTAAGAAGTAGAATCTTTCTGGCACTGAGTTCTTGCTATGTTACATAGAGTATAACAATTGGGGAGTAATATGGTGTGAGTTTGCTCAAGGTCTCAGATAAAGCTGTTTAGTTTGTTTTACCTTAGGTATCCTCAGAATGGCTTTTTAACTTCGTCATCTCCTTCTGTCCTGCCCAACAGGGGAACACATCTTAGCCATGGTTAACACAGTCTCTCATCCACCTTTCCTTTTTCTCCCCAGTGTCAGCATGCTGTTTTGGGACAGCGGGAGAGACATAGTCAGGGGCCAGATCATTGCTTGTCTCACATAAACCTGTGGTTTAGAAAGATCTGTATGTAGAATGGCCTGGAAGAGATGAATCAGGAAAAGAAAAACTGGTTATCATGTTATTCTGGGAGGGAAATAGAGACCACGATTAAGACAGGACGGAGAGAAGAGGGAATAATTTGATACATTTGAGACGTAAAATCCTCAGATATTGGTTGGCTATAAGACACTATTTTCTCAAAGTATGAATCTTTTCGCATGTAGAGTGTCTTTAAAAAGACAGAATCCTGGGTCCCACCCAGACTCACTGAATCACAACCTCGTGGTACAGGCCCAGAGCCTGCACTTTTAACTAACTCTCCCTTTCCCCCAGTTGGAAGGGAGCTTTGAAGGATGGTCCTGGTTTTTGTATTGATGCCTAGATGGAAATAGAGAGAACAGGACTGGGTTTATAGGAGAGAGAAGATAGTGTTTACATGTTTTTTTGTGTCACTATTTCTTCTAGACAATTTAACTATCTCATTTTGTTGATATAACCAACTATGTAAACAGATGGCTTTCTTTTTTTCATTAAAGATTTGTTTATTGGAAAGGCGGATTCAGAGAGAGAGAGAGAGAGAAAGAGAGAGAGATCAATCTTTTATCTACTGGTTCAGTCCTCAAATGGCTGCAATGGCCTGGGCTGGGCCAGGCTGAAGCCAGGAGCCAGGAGCCAGGAGCTTCTTCCTGGTCTCCCACATGGGTGCAGGGGCCCAAGGATTTGGGTCATCTTCCCCTGCTTTCCCAGGCCATAGCAGAGAACTGTATTGGAAGTGTCAGCTGCTCCACTTCTGATCCAGCTCCCTGTGAATGTGCCTGGGAAAGCAGCAGAAGATGATCCAAGCCCTTGGGCTTCTACCCCCATGTGGGAGACCCGGAAGAAGCTCCTGGCTCATGGCTTCGGATCGGCTCAGCTCTGGTTGTTGTAGCCATTTGGAGATTGAACCAATGGTTAGAAGACTTCTCTCTCTGTCTCTCTCCCTTTGCCTCTTTGTAACTCTGCCTTTCAAATAAATCAATAAATCTTTAAAAAAAAAAAAAAGTGAAGCAGCTGGAACTTGAAGTGGCACCCATATGGGATACCAGTGGCTTAACCCTCATGCTAAATCGCTGACCCCCAGAGCTCTTTGTTTTTGTAATCATTACAGGGGCTTGTAGATATCATTGTGTCTTTGTATTTATTCCTAACATTTTGGGGGCTACCTGGCTACATTGTCTAATTCTTGTGAGTTCACTCTATTCCTCTTTTACCTATTCCATGGTTTTTGCACTGCTGTCACTGCACTCTACCCAGAATCATCCTCCTCCTCCTTGATGCTTATTCTGTTCTCACTTTTGCTACTCTGTGAATTCATTTTGCTGTTGGTGATTCTGCCATTGTTGAATGTAGGTGGCTTTTCAGTAAAAAGTATCTGTAAGAGGTAAAAAAATTAGCCGGTCACTATCACCATAAAACGTTCCCTCATCTAGAGCTTGCAGAGTTTTAAGTCTTTAAGTCTTTATTTTCCTAACATTTTGTGATTTTATTGTTTTAAAGCTTTTCACCGACCAGGATTGGTGTACAGCCTGCCCAGTGGTTCACTCGGACCAGTGCCAGCCTTTCAACTCTGGGCAGTAGGTGCATGGACCAGCCCTAAACTTCTAGTCATCACATCCTCAGGTTTCTTTCTGGTTCATACGAGTGCCCATGTCTTGGCATTATAGTTTAATCTTGTTCAGCTTTAAAATGTCTTTTAAATATTTCTTGTCTCCAGTTTCCCTCACATGCCTTTGTTTTCTTCATACTTTATCTGTGGAAGAACCTGGATCTTTGACCTCAGAAAGTTCGGATGTTGCTAATTCTTGGGGTTCAGTTCAATTGGGTTTTCCTGCAAACAGCTGGATGCTGATACAATTTAGTTTTTAAAAATTAAATTATTTCTTTATTTGAGAGACACAGGAGTGAGTGAGAGAGAAAGAGAGCTCTCTGCTTCACTCCCCAAATTCCTGCATAGATCAATGCTGGGCCAAGCCAAAGCCAGAAGAGAGGAACTCAGTCCCAGTATCCCATGTAGGGGGCAGGAACTCCAATCACTTGAGCCATCACCTGCGTCGTCTAAGGGTGTACACTAGTGGGAAGCTGGAATTGGGAGTAAAGTTGGGACTCAAACTTAGGCACTCTGAAACTAGATACAGGCATTTCACCTCCCAGTGTGGTTTTGGTAACTAAGCCACAAGCATAGGAGGTGGCTGTTCTCTCATTAGGAGACATAAACTGGCTACTGGTTTCGTGTGTGGCAGATTTGTGTTTTAAGAACAATCTGTGACCTCGGGTGGGGATTGCAGAGGTCAAACCAGGAAGACCAGTTGAGCCCTTTGTGTTTCTCCAAATGAGAAACTAGACTAGAAAAGAAGTGGTAAGCTTCAGTGCTGGCTTTTAGGAGATTTCGCCATGTTATCTGAGAGCCAAAGGAGACAAAGGATTTTCCTGATGGGATCTGGAGGGGATGGTGAGGCCTCTTGGTGAGCTTACAGCACATGGAGCTGCTGGGGAAGGCTGCTGAATGCTGAAGGCTTTAGTTTTGTATAGACTGAGTTTGAAGTGTAGACAGAAGAGCTGTCCAGTTCACTTTTCTCAAGCTTTAGTTTCATTTTAGCTATTTCCTGTTTGTCGATGGTTCACTGTGACTTTAAAAAAATATAGAGTGTTGCCTAAAAAAATCTTTTTTATCCAATATAAAATACACTTTAAATACAATATGATGGGACTTTAAAATTTTCCTGGAAGGTAGAATTAGAAGATAAGTTTATTTTGATGCAAAAAATTTGAAGTTCATGGAGTTTTTTCATAACGTAAATTTTCCATGAGCATTTATTTGTCTGTTTATTTTATTTGTGGCGGAGAGATAGAGACAGAAAGACAAAAAGAGACGGAGGTACAGAGACTTTGCTTCTACTGGCTTACTCCACAAATGCCTGTAACAACTGAAGCTGGACCAGGCCACAGCCAGGACCTAGAAACTCAATTTGGGTCTGCCACTTGGGTGGCAGAGACCCAAGTACTCGAGCCATCACCTGCTGCCTCCCCAGGAGGGTGCATTAGCAGGAAGCTGCATCAGAAGTGAAGCTGGAACCCAAATCATGGTACTTTGATTTGGAATGTGGGCATCCCAAGTGGCAACTTAACCCATGTGCCAAAAACCCACCTCTCCATGAACTTTTTGAAGCCAGCTTGTATTCATAGTTTCTGTTGATGATAGAAAAATATAGAATGGGCCTGTGTTGTAGCTCAGTGGGTTTAGCTGTTGTTTGTGATGTTGGGCATCCCATATCCGAGTGCTAATTTGAGTCCTTGCTGCACCACTTAAAATCCAGCTTCCTGCTAATGCACCTGGGAAAGCAACAGATGATGATCCAAATACTTGTGTCCCTGCCAGTCACATGGGAGACCTAGATGAACACCTAGATAGTGTTTGGCTTCTCCCTGGCCCAGACCTAACTAGTGTAGGCATTTGGGTAGTGAACCAGTAGATGGAAAAATCTCTGTGTCTCTGTATCACTCTACCTTCCACATAAATAAATAAACCTTAGGAAATCATACAAGAAAAATTCAAAGGAGGTTAGATTTAGTTAAAGCAGTCCCACCACAGTGAGTGAATACATAATAGCTGGAAGAATGAGAAGAAAAGCTGAGGTGCTAATACAGCATCGCTGCATATGGGTGTCCTCAGATCACTTTCTGGAGCTGAAGCCAAAGTGAAACACAATACAGATGGCACCCCAGATCAGAGCAGCAGCTTGAGTGCATCACGCTGCTCCTTTGGCCGTTGAAAAGGAAAAAGAAAATAGATTCTTGAAGTGTGGATAATGATTTGTGCTTGTAAAAATTTAGTAGTATGTTTTAGTTGATATTGGTGATCCATTTACAGTGAACTCATTGTTACAAGGAAAACTCTAGGGAAAGGAAGAGATTAAAATAAATAAATCTGCACATAGGGCTAAAATTTTATATTAACTTCAGTGTGACATGAAGTTGACTGCCTTCGTTGGAGAGCCTGTTGACATGGGAAAGATTTTAACGTGCTCCTGAATCCATTTTGAATCTTTTGTTTGGTGGTTTTCTATTACTGTGTGTTACTTGGACAGAGGGAGAGTGTTTGCATTCAGCATTTGGGGTCAACTTTTATTTTATTTATTATATTTAAAAAGTTTTATTTTCTTTTTAACTTTGTTTGAGAGGCAGAGAGATAGAGGGACAGAGACACAGAGAGATTTTTTATTTGCTAGTTCACAACCCAGATGTCCACAACAGCTACAGCCTAGGTCAGTCTGAAGGGTAGAAGTCCAGAACTCCATCCGGGTCTCCCACTTGAGTAACAGGGACCTAAGTACTTGAACCATCATCTACTGCCTCCCAGTATATGCAATAGCAGAAAGCTGAATTGGAAGTGGAGCTAGGATTTGAATCAGATACTCTGATATGGGATGCATGCATCCTAAGTGGTGATCTTAACTGCTGTTTCTATTTTCAGTATGACAGACAATGTTAGATCTAAAACTTAGGAAGTTATTGAATGACCAAAGCATTTTAAAGATAGCTCACAAGTTTGACTTATAATTTAAATTTAGTTTACACATAAGATAACACAACTTAAACATTTTTTGAATTCACAAAGGAAAGCTCTAAACTAGCTCTATTGCCAGATTACTTTTTAAGATGTACTCTTTGAAACTGTGTCCCCAGGGCATAAAATAAAATAAATATTATTAATACAGGGTGCTGTCGCAGGCACTATTTCGTTGTCTCCTTTGAATGTAAATGACTTCAAAGCCAAATGAAGTTGTCCTGTGGGGGGAAGGATATTTTTCTAGCTGTTCTTCAGCATGGTGATAATTTTTTTTTTCCTTCCTGCCTGGACTCAGTTAATGTCTTTACATCTGCCTCCATCATACACCTTTTGCTCTCTACTTTTGACATTTTGAGCTTTTTTGCTTTCCTGGGTTGCTTCCTGATGATCTCACAGTGGGTTTCTCTCACCACTAGATCCAGACGCTGTGCAGGAGGAACGTGCCTGGGCAGACTAGATTTCACCCAGCAATTCCCACTGCAGGACACCCAGGGCCCAGGTCCTCTTTGGCCTGCAGGGTGCATCTGATGGACAAGTTACTTGGTGTCACAATTCGCTCTGTAAGATGGTGCATTCAAGCCTTTGTTGACTTTGATCTATACTAGGAAACATTGTTTTCACCATAACCCAATGCACATATAACTTTTAACTTTACATATACTTGTACAGTTGTTTGTCCCTTGGTATCAAAAGAGGATTAGTTCCAGGACATCACCCCTGTCCTTGGATACCAAAACCTATGGGTCCTCAAGACCCTTATGTAAAATGGCTTAGTACTTGCATAGAACCTACACACATCCTCTCCTACAGGGTCCATCATCTCTAGATTACTTACAAGACCTAATACAATGCAAATGCTGTGTAGATAGTTTTTACACCGTTGATTTTAGGAAATAATGACAAGAAAAAATCTATGTGTTCAGTACAGATGCAGGGTTTTTTTTTTTTAAGTATTTTCAATCCATAATTGTTTGAATCTGTTGATGTGGAACCCATGGATACAGAGGTATACTGTATAAATAAAAATTTGATGAAACAACCCATGTATTTAAGTCATGCATTATACTCTGCTGTATTCCATCCCATCCCACTAAAACATATGCTGGTCACAACTCATATCCATTTCACAATCTATTTATAGTTTGAAAATCCTGCCTAACATTCTGATAAATACATAATTCTTTCCCAGAGGAGCCCTTCTTAATATCCCTCTCCTTGAACATCTCCAGTGAGGGGACCACTCCAGCCTGTGGGATGGCCTCTTTATTGTATAATTGTAGTATGTAGAATGCTTGTTCCCAAAATATACCGGGAAGCATTTTTTTCATTAGAAGCAGTGCAAGTCTGTGATTAATCTCTACAATTCAGGTTTCCAGGGCTGCGTGGAATAAAGTCTGCAGCACATTATTTCCTATTGGTTCCCAGAATAAAAGCAGCCACAGCTCATTCCCTGTTGTAAGCAGGCCCCGGGATGTTATGGTCAGGCGAGTATAGACCACTTCAGCAATGTCTTTACAAAGTGTAGTGTAAAAGGAGAAGTTTGATAAAACATTAAAAAAACAGGAATATTAGATAAATACTAGCCTTACTGAGGAGCTTCTCCAGGGTGCTTGCACTTTCCAACCTGCCTCCCTTTGGTTTGGTGTTTTCCAACCCCCAGGGCAGCAAGATTTAGCAGGTTGGCTACAGTTTGTCATTGTTGAAGTGTACTTCATGTTTTAAAGCTTCATACCTCAGGCAATTCTTTGAGTGTTGGTTGTCAGAATTGCTCTTCCAACAGGGAAATAACAATATTTGGGGAAACTGAAGGCCATGGAGTGGTGGGTACAACATGGTAGTGATGGTAAATCAGATTTTTGGAAGTCTGTTGCATGGGCTGCTGTAGCAGAGTTTCACAGATTGAGTGACTTAAACACAGTTGTTTATCTCTCCTAGTTCTACGGGCTGGGATTCTGAAATCAAGGTGTCTGCTGGAGGCCAGAAGGGATAAACCATCCCTTGCTGCTCTCCTAGCTTCTGCTGGTGGTAGGAAAGGCTTGGCACTGGTTGGCTTGCAGATGTGTGTATCTCTTTTACAGATACATTGTAATTTTAATTATAATATAGATCTGTTTTATTTTATAAATATGTTGTAATTTTATTGGGGTATTAAGTGTTTGCCCAAATTAGCCAGGCAAATGCTATTGACAGTTGAGCCATACTTGGAGGGTACTTGAAGAAGTTCATGAGAAATGGAATTAAAAAATAAGTTTGTTTTCATGTAAAATTTTTTTGGAAATAGAGGGGTCTTGCATAGAGGGGTCTTGAAAAAGTTCATGGAAAATGCATAGTCTGAGAAAGCTATGCATGGAATTAGATTTTTTTGTACCAGAATAAACTTATCTTTTCATTCCATTTTTCAAGTTCCTGTGTTTGATGACTTTTTATTTGTGTACAACTTTCTGTTTTCTCTAGGATTAATGATCTTTTGATTTATTTGCTTAGTTTTATATGTATATATTTATGTATACATATACTTATATATATCACTGATTGCCAACTATACACGCACTCGGTTATATAAATCTTCTCTGGGTCCATTCAAATAAGACATTCTTACTAAGATGCTTTTCTTAACAGTTGGTCTTGGAAACTTGACCACCAAAGGCTTTCCACTCACTGTGATCCAGGTGGCTTGAGTGCTCCAACTGCTGCACAGCTGTTGCCTTGTTCTTTTCCCTCTTGTGTTGGATCCCCTGTGTTGTGGGTCCTGTGATGTGTTTTCTTGATGCAATCTTGATCAAATTCTCCACTGGTTTCCAGGGAAAGAGTTTAAGTGAGCTAAATTTTGGGAACTTTGATGACTGTTTTTTCTGCCCTGCCTCATATTTAAATGGTAGCTTGGTTAGGTATGGAATTCTAGTCTGAAAATTGTTTCTCTGAATTTTGAGGCATTGTTCCATGATGTTCTAGCTTCTGATATCACTATTAAAATGTCTGATCCCTCTCTGATTGCTGATGTTTTGAATGAAACATGATTTTTTTCACTCTGAAATGTCTTTTTTGTATCACCAGTGTTATGAAATTACAGGATGATGTTTCTTGGTTTGAGATGGGTCTGTTTTTATTCATGTATCATTCATAATGGATTCCTTAAATCTGGAACCTCGTACTTTTTAAATCTAAGAAATTTTCTTAATATATTGGCTTTCTTTTGCTTTGTTTTTTAAATTTTTGTTATTGTTTATTTTTTTAATTCTCTTCTTGGCCTAGTAGTCTTTTCTCTCCTCTCCTGTTAGGTATTTCATTGTTTCATTTTTCTGGTTTCCTGAGATTTCATTAAGTTTCCCCCAACCCTCCACTAAGCTTACTGTCTTGATATTTTGCTTATCACTTTCAAGAGTCTACATGATCTAATTTCTTTCAAGCTGCATTAATCAACTTGTCTTATTTTGGCATTTTCTTAAATTCCTGATAGTCCTTGACCATTTGCTTATATATGAGAATGAGGTTTTAAGTAAGTTTCCTGTTGTTGCTGTAGCAAATTACCACAGATTTACTGTGTAACACAACACAGATTCGCATTATAGTTCTGTAGCAGTTTAACTGATCTCACTGAGCTAAAGTTAAGGTGTTAGGTCATTTTTTTTTTTTTTCTGGAGGCTTTAGGATGGAATTCTTTTTTTTTTTTTTAAAGATTTATTTATTTGAGAGGTAGTGGCAAAGAGAGAGAGAGAGAGAGAGAGAGAGAGAGAGAGAGAGAGAGAGGTCTTCCGTCCACTGGTTCACTCTCCAGTTGGCTGCAATGGCCGGAGATGCGCCGATCCGAAGCCAGGACCCAGGAGCTTGCTCCGGGTCTTCCCAGGTGGTTGCAGGGGCCCAAGGACCTGGGCCGTCTTCCATTGCTTTCCCAGGCCATAGCAGAGAGCTGGATGGGAAGTGGAGCAGCCGAGACTCGAACTGGTGCCCATTTGGGATGCGACACTGCAGGCAGCGGCTTTACCGGCGACGCCACAGTGTTAGCCCTGATATTTACTCTTGGTCATAGGCTTCTTTTTTTTTTTTTACAGGCAGAGTGGACAGTGAGAGAGAGAGAGACAGAGAGAAAGGTCTTCCTTTGCCTTGGTTCACCCTCCAATGGCTGCCGCGACCGGCGCGCTGCGCTGATCCGATGGCAGGAGCCAGGTGCTAGGTGCTTTTCCTGGTCTCCCATGGGGTGCAGGGCCCAAGCACCTGGGCCATCCTCCACTGCACTCCCGGGTCACAGAGAGGGCTGGCCTGGAAGAGGGGCAACCGGGACAGAATCCGGCGCCCCAACTGGCACTAGAACCTGGTGTGCCGGTGCCGCAGGCGGAGGATTAGCCTAGTGAGCCGCGGCGCTTGGAGGTCATAGGCTTCTTACCCTTTCTATGTCATGTCATTTTCAAAGCGGATGGCATTTTTTTGATGTTGTATGTCATGAAATTTATATTGAGTTTTTAAAAAGAGTAATGCACATAATTTTAACTTATTAATGTCAGAGGCAACATTTATCTATTGTGGTTCTTTTTTTTCTATGCAGGTCTTGTTACCCCCCCCCCCCATCCTGATTATTCTTGTGTATTTAACTTTTTCTTAGAATCAAACTGGTTACTTCCAGGCATGGTCTCTCACATGATCTTTAGGCGACTGCATACTCGTTAACTGAAGTGTTGATGTCAGTAAGTTGTTCCAAAGGACATCCTCTACACATATAAGTGACAAGCAGGTTAAACATAAAACACTAAACTACTTTCTTAAGTAGGCAGACATCATTTGATTATGCTTGTGTGTTATTAGAATTAGATATGTAAGCCTGTTTTTATCCATAGTACTTTGTGCTCATACACTCTGCTGAAACAGGAGCTCTTGTTATCAGGTTTGAATTATTTTACTTTCTTTCTCCCTTTTACCTTTTCAAGTTGAATGCTAGCCCAAAACAAAGCCAATTAAAAAGGATTAGAATATAAGTGCTATTGGATTCCATTTAACTAGATTATGCTGAGGTACCATACTTGGATATTTGGGCAATAAAACTTGTCAATGAATTAAACATGGGAATAATGAAATAGTAATGCCTTTGCTCATTTAACAGCTTTTTACATTTTATATTTTATTCATATTCATTTGATGTATTTTGACACTCAAATCATCTTATCTATAAATTATCTAGAATACCCCCCATTTAAATAAAGTATTCCTTTTGGTTTCTGCTTTTGCATAATTCTCAGTATTCTGCATGAGTGACAACACAGCTGACTTAAACATTTTTATTTTAGAATTTAATATTTTAGATATTGAACTCACAGCATTAAAATGAAATTAAATTGGTAGCATTCTGTTGTATTAAATCCAATGATTTAATGAGAGTAGGCATATGGACAGTGGAAAGAAATGACCTTTTATATGTTGAGGATAACAAATATTTTTCCTTGAAGATGTCTTAATAAAAAGTCAGTTCTCATCCTGTCATATTATTCTTTTTTTTTTTTTTTTTGACAGGCAGAGTGGCTAGTGAGAAAGAGACAGAGAGAAAGGTCTTCCTTTTGCCGTTGGTTCACCCTCTAATGGCCGCCGCGGCCGGCGCGTTGTGGCCAGCCCACCGCGCTGATCCGATGGCAGAAGCCAGGTGCTTCTCCTGGTCTCCCATGCGGGTGCAGGGCCCAAGGACTTGGGCCATCCTCCACTGCAATCCTGGGCCACAGCAGAGAGCTGGCCTGGAAGAGGGGCAATGGGCACAGAATCTAGCACCCCAACCGGGACTAGAACCCATTGTGCTGGCGCCACAGGCAGAGGATTAGTCTATTGAGCTGCGGTGCTGGCCTGTCATATTATTCTTATATCAATTGTTCCCAAACAGGGAAAACAGTTTTGCTCCCAAAGAAGTTACTGAAAAAGGAAAGTTCATTGAGCATTTCCATGTATTCTAGCCCTGAGCAATATCGAAGAGAAACAAAACCAGGGGCCAGTAGAAGTGGTAAAGATAGATTTTAATTACTAATAACTATCTCAGTAAGGAAGAGTCCTGCATAAATGGAATGCAGCTTCAATTTGTGTAGAGGTGAAATGAACATTTAAAAAAATTTTTTTTTTAATTTGATAGGTTGAGTTATAGACAGTGTGAGAGAGAGAGACAAAGGTCTTCCTTCCGTTGGTTCACTCCCCAAATGGCTGCCATGGCCGGCACTGCGCCAATCCAAAGCCAGGAGACAGGTGCTTCTTCCTGGTCTCCCATGTGGGTGCAGGGGCTCAAGCATTTGGGCCATCCTCCACTGCCCTCCTGGGCCATAGCAGAGAGCTGGACTGGAAGAGGAGCAACTGGGACTAGAAGCGGCGCCCATATGGGATGCTGGCGCCACAGGCGGAGAATTAACCAAGTGAGCCACGGCGCTGGCCGTAAAATGAACATTTTAAAAGAAGAATGAAGAAGTATGGAGTGTGGCAAGCAGGGTTTATTTGAGATAGGAAAGTGAAAATTTACAAAATATAGAAAATGTGTGTGTGATTAGGTCACCTGTGCCAGCTAGCTAGCAATTAGTGAAGGAAGGAGTCTGTCTTCCCTCAGAGACTCAGGGACAAGTGACCCTATCCTCACAGTTGTGTGGAACAAAGTGTGGCTTTGTTTTGTTGGCAGCCTTGAGTTTCTCAGGCAGACATTTTTTTAAAATATATATATATATAAAGTTTTTATTTAAAGAATATAAATTTCCAAAGTACAGCTTATGGATTACAATGGCTTCCCCCCCATAACTTCCCTCCCACCCGCAACCCTCCCCTTTCCTGCTCCCTCTCCACTTCCATTCACATCAAGATTCATTTTCAATTCTCTTTATATACAGAAGATCAGTTTAGTACATATTACGTAAAGATTTCAACAGATTGCACCCACATAGCAACACAAAGTGAAAAATACTGTTGGAGTACTAGTTATAGTATTAATTCACAATGTACAGCACATTAAGGACAGAGATCCTACATGATATTTTTTTAAAAAATTGGTTAATTTTCTATGCAATTTCCAATTTAACACCAAGTTTTTAAAATCATTTTCAATTATCTTTATATACAGATCGATTCAGTATATACTAAGTAAAGATTTCATCAATTTGTACCCACACAGAAACACAAAGTGTAAAAATACTGTTTCAGTACTAGTTATAGCATTACTTCACATTGGATAACACATTAAGGACAGATCCCTCATGAGACGTAAGTACACAGTGACTCCTGATGTTGATTTAACAATTTGACACTCTTGTTTATGGCGTCAGTAATCTCCCTAGGCTCTAGTCATGAGTTGCTGAGGCTATGGAAGCCTTTAGGGTTCACCGACCTCGATCTTATTCTGACAGGGTCATAGTCAAAGTGGAAGTTCTCTCCTCCCTTCAGAGAAAGGTACCTCCTTCTTTGATGGCCCCGTTCTTTCCACTGGGATCTCACTCGCAGAGATCTTTCATTTAGGGTTTTTTTTGTTGTTGTTGTTGTTGCCAGAGTGTTTTGGCTTTCCATGCCTAAAATACTCTCATGGGCTCTTGAGCCAGATCTGAATGCCTTAAGGGCTGATTCTGAGGCCAGAGTGCTATTTAGGACATCTGCTACTCTATGAGTCTGCTGTGTATCCCACTTTCCATGTTGGATCATTCTCTCCCTTTTTGATTCCATCAGTTAGTATTAGCAGACACTAGTCTTGTTTGTGTGATCCCTTTAACTCTTACACCTATCAGTGTGATCAATTGTGAACTGAAATTGATCACTTGGACTAGTGAGATGGCCTTGGTACATGCCACCTTGATGGGATTGTATTGGAATCCCCTGGCATTTTCTGACAGCGTCAACTTAGGGATGTGGCCTTGCACTGTTGAGAACTTTGTTAGTGGTAGTTCAGGTCTGTATAGACTAAGATGGAGGCTTGGTCGTGAAGAGATCACAGATGAGCCTGGCAGAATTTGCTCAAGGAGAGAATCAGGAGAGAATCTTTGTTATTGGATTAAGGAGAGGAAGGGTCTGAACAGGCAGATCAGACCTATCAGCTCCTGGGCCAACACTGCCTAGATCAGACTTGTCCGTTGTCTGTGAAGGGGAGAGGTATTGTTTCAGGAATTCTATATGATTGGTGTGTTATTTGCCTTCGATGGGACCTGAGCCACCCTATAAGCACAGAGTTGTGGTATTTCTTGTTCCCCTGTCTGCCCTTTTTTTTCAAATCTCATGTGTTGTTTCATTCTTGGTGTCATGAAACTGACAGGATTTAGAAGCATGTGTTACCTTTCAGCATTAAGTGCCCTTCTCCCTAGCTCTTGGTAGATGCCCTAATTCTGTCCCCCACTCTCTTCTGGCTGGGTTCAATTTTTGCAGACTTGGAGACTTGTTTGAAACCACAGTGCTTCCTCTCACCAGGAAGAAATAAAAATAATTCTAAATTCAGATAGTCCTGCATTCTAGTCTTGGCTCCACCATTTAACTTAACCAGGTGATCTTGAACAAGTTACTTTTCAGTCCACATTCTGTTTTCCCAATCTGTATAATGAAACTGTAATACCTCGTGTGAGTGGTGAAGATGAAATAAAGTATGTAGGGATTTGGCACATACTTTGTACTTAATTAATACACAGTGCAAACTCCTCCGTTCCTCCTGACTACAAATGTTGTGTGTGTTTTGACAATACCAGTGCCAGCCCTTAGCCACCGGATCCAACACATTGAATATGGACACCATGCCAGGCCAGAGTTTGGTTACCCCATGCCCCTTGGATTGCTGGCCACATGCATAAAGCCTCCCAGAGCAAGTGTCTCCTTTTCTAGGGTAACTCTGCTTTTCTTAGAAAATCCAGGCCACAATGTCCTTCTTAGGCAAGGCCACACAGGTTAGAAATCCACCTCTTTTTGGCTAAATTTTGTAGGAATTACTGACAAATGTAATATGTTACTGACATTATGGCTAGTTTTGACATTTAAAACAGGAAAAAAAGAATCATTACTATATTAGTCATGATTTCAAGAGTGGTAATATATGGCTCCGAACTTATGGGTGGTTATTTCCAAACACACAAGAGCATTTGGTTGAAAGTTGAATGAGTTCCTATTGGGTTACTGTCTTCAGGAAATCCGTTGCTTTAATGAAAATTTCACAAAGAATAGGTCCTTGTTTTATTCATTTGGGTGGCAGACAGACCAAGCAAGACAGGTAAAGACACACACACACTGGGACTGGCACTGTGGCATAGTGGGTAAAGCCGCCACCTGTAGTGGTGGCATTCCATGTGGGCACTGGTTCAAGTCCTGGCTGCTCCACTTCCAATCCAGCTCTCTGCCATGGTCTGGGAAAGTGGTAGAAGATGGCCCAGGTCCTTGGGTCCCTGCACCCACAAGGGAGACCTGGAAGAAGCCCCTGGCTCCTGGCTTTGGACCAGTGCAGCTCCAGCCCTTGCAGCCAACTGGGGAGTGAACCAGTGGGTGGAAGACTTCTCTCTCTCTCTTTCTGTCTCTCTCTGCCTCTCCTTCTCTCTGTGTGTAACTCTGACTTTCAAATAAATAAATCTTTAAAAAAAACAACACCCGCACACCCACCCACACACACCCACACACACACACACACAGAGTGGGCAAACTCCCATCTGCTGTTTCAGTGCCCAGATGCCTACTAAGTGCCAAATGCCTACCACACCAAGCTTAAGCTGGGAATTGGGAACACAATCCAGGTTTCCCATGGGGTTGGGAAGAACCCAATTACTTGAGCCATCGTTGGTACCTACCTGGGTCTGCATCATAGGAAGCTGAAGTCAGGAGCTTGGTACTTAAACCAGGTATTATGATATGGGATGTAGGTCTTATAACTACTAGGCTAACTGCCTCTCCAATAGGTCCTAATTTAAATACACTATAAAAAGTATGTGAAGGGACTGGCACTGTGGTATAACAAGTTAAAGCCCTGGCCTGCAGCACTGGCATCCCATGTGGGTGCTGGTTTGAGTCCTGGCTGCTCCACTTCCAATCCAACTCCCTGCTAATGTGCCCAGGAAACAGTAGAATATGGCCCAAGTCCTTGGGCCCCTGCACCCATGTGGGAGACAGGGGAGAAACTCCTAGCTCCTGGCTTCAGATTGGTTCAGCTCTGACCATTGCAGCCATTTGGGGAGTGAACCAGCAGAGGGAAGACCTTTCTCTCTGTCTCTACCTTTATCTCTGTAACTCTCTTTCAAATAAATAAAATACATATTTTAAAATAATTCTTTTTTTTTTTTGACAGGCAGAGTGGACAGTGAGAGAGAGAGAGAGAGAAAAAGGTCTTCCTTTTGCCGTTGGTTCACCCTCTAATGGCCTCCGCGGCCGGCGCGTTGTGGCCAGCCCACCGCGCTGATCCGATGGCAGGAGCCAGGTGCTTCTCCTGGTCTCCCATGAGGTGCAGGGCCCAAGCACTTGGGCCATCCTCCACTGCACTCCCTGGCCACAGCAGAAAGCTGGCCTGGAAGAAAGGCAATGGGGACAGAATTCGGTGCCCTGACTGGGACTAGAACCCGGTGTGCCGGCGCTGCAAGGTGGAGGATTAGCCTATTGAGCTGTGGCTCCGGCCTTAAAAGAATTCTAAAAAAATAAATGAATAAATTCCTTTATCCAGGAGTATGACAAAATAAATAGATTTGCCTGTAAAATAGATCATTCCATGACCTTCAGACTATAGCTACAATGTACAGCTGGAATAAAATGGTGATTTTTAAAAAAGATTTCTTTATTTATTTGAAAGGCAGAATTGCAGAGAGAGAGAGAAATCTTCCGTCAGCTGGTTCACCCCCCAAGATAGTCAACAGCCTAGAGCTGGGCCAGACTGAAGCCAGGAGCCTGGAACTCCATCCAGGACACCTCAGGTTCTTTGGGTACAATGGCCCAAGCCCTTGAACTGTCTTCTGATGCTCTCCCAGGCACACTAGCAGGAAGCTGGGTCAGAAGTGAACAAGTGGCCATTTGGGATGCTGGTGTTGCAGGCCACAGCTTCACCCACTGCGCTATGGCACTGGCTCCTAGAATAAAATATTTAAGCTCAAAGGTGCTAGAAATGACCAATAGCCATAATGACATTATAAAGAGTGATGGTTATCCAACTGTTTCTAGTATTTATTTCTTCTTTACTGTCAATTTAGTTAAATAAGTATCAGTAATCTCTTAGAACTTACTATATTTTGGGGCTGGCACTGTGGCACAGTGGGTTAATGCCCTGGTCTGAAGTGTAGGCATCCCATATGGGTGCCGGTTCTACTCCCGGCTGCTCCTCTCCCGGTCCAGCTCTCTGCTGTGGCCTGGGAAAGCAGTAGAAGATGGCCCAAGTCTTTGGGCCCTCTGCACCCATGTGGAAGACTCGGACGAAGCTCCTGGATTCTGGCTTCGGATCGGCGCAGCTCCAGATACAGTTGGTTATCTCTATTCATGTACTAGATTTCAGTTACATGAATATATTCAAAGAGATCTAAAACACTGAACCTGTAATAACAAGGCAAAATTCTCTGGAATACTCACTCCACCAGTACTCCTCCACTTCACTTCATAGGAAGGCCTCAGTCTATTACATGGGCCTTGCTAAAACGGATGAACATGTTTATCAATCTTATTTCCTACAGCTGGTCAATGTAAGAAAAACTCATATGGCCAACAGCTCAAAGAGGAGAGTGCTAAAAGGCTTATGTAAATGAGTGGGAGTTGATTTTAAGTCCACATTTCCACATCTCCTTTTTTCCCATAAAAAATGAACTTTAAAGTCATTAGATTATCTTTCAAAGTATCTATCAACTGATCTGTGAAATATTATATTATCATTTTCTAGGAAGTTAAGTTTGTCACTGACTGGCTAGATTTTTCTGCAAATATTCTGGTAACATGTGGCCTGCATTAAACAGGAAATGAAAAAGGAACTTGCACAATCACAAGTCTAAGGAATTATCTAGAAAACCCTCCTTATCTGTTCAGGATGTTTTTGAGTAATCTCTAAGAGAGGGAAACAAATGGAGAGTGTAGTGAACCCGTGGGAGGTGGAAGAAACCCTTCAACTAGGGATTAAGCTAAAGCTTATTATTTCTATGCCATTAATCCCCTCCAACAACTTGGTGAAAACTTAGCCTCTTTCTTGAAATGTTCTAAAATTTAGAAAACATCATACATAGAGATAGAAATAAATCATAAATATATAATTATCAATATTTATATTTCTAAAAATAATTATATAGGTATTTTATTAAGGCATTAAATACCAATATTTAATAGCATGAACAGTAGCTACCATAATTTATGAGTTGATGAGCATAAATTTTGAGATGTCAGTAATGACTATAATATACTAGGAAAAAATCTGTGATACCTATCTGCAACATTGTTACAGAGTTCTTCCAGTACTATTACAGTTAGTTATCTCTACTCATATACTAGATTTCAGTTACAGTTAGTGAAAATTAAGATATGTTATTTCCCACAAGTCCCACAAACCTCAGGTTAAGAATATTTAAAAATGCTCTGAAGATCTAACTCTTCCAGACTATTCTTGCTTTAGAATTTTATTAGTAAACAAGTGATCTTGATAAGGCTTTACCTGGTTACTTCAGAATTTCATACACACACACACACACACACACACACATTTTAGTACCTTCCTTGCTTTTCTGTCCCCTTAACAAATATATGTAAATATGTATGTGTGTGAACGAGTGTGTGTGTATGTATCCCTTACTAGAATTTAAGTCCTCTTTTACTTCTTCTATTTATTATTGGATCCCCAATCCTAGAACAGTGTGTGGAACATAGTAGACTGCCAATATTTGGGAAGAGAAATAAGAAACAAGGGAACAAGCCTATAAACCAGGCCATGACGTTGACAAAGATTATGTGATTATTACAAAATTGGAAATTTGAAGGAACACCTTTGTGTTCAGTAACAATTTCAGTGTTTGGTTAGCTCTACAGGTGATGCAGCCTGATGCTAAAAAGGCTAAGACCAGTAAGCTCCTTAACTACTTAGTCACAGACAAAGCCACCTTGCTCAAGCCAGTTAGCTTGTCAGAGTGTATAACCACATGTGAACAGACAGAGTATGAATGAATTTCCTAGTTTTCAGGAGTTAGGGGATAGGGAGAAAGACACTTATAGTGCATGCTAACTGCCAGGGAGTTGGGAATTCTTCAGATTCATGGTGACTCATGAGCCAGATGGAGGCTGTTACTTGTTTTCCCAGCCCTGTGTCATCATATCATGTCATAAAGCATCTACAAAAGATACCTGGTGTCAAGGCACTGCCACCACCTAGCAAGCCCTTCCTTACAAGTCTGACAAACCAATGAGCATACTCATACAGATAAAACAGAACATTTGATATAATCCTTATCCTTAATGAAATATTATAATGCAAATTTCTGTAAAAATTTCCAAGCCCCCAAAATATATTTTGCTTATTTCAAGCAATTTTCAATTTGACAAAACACTAACATAAAAATAAAAAAGTCTATGTTACCTATACCTTTATGAAAGTTCACCTGACATAGCTAGATTTCTGAAAGGTTATCTAAAGCATTTACAAACAGTCTGACCTGGACTCAGATACAAAGAACAGTAAGGAAAGAGATCATATTTTAGAGTCATGAAAAACAAAGAAAATTTTCTCTAGCTCATGGATGGCAGCAGAGAAACTCTTATTCAATGTGATCCTGATCGGTGATCAATCAGTTCTCTGTAAGAGCAGGTTAACTGGGGAATCACATACACACAAAACACACAGACATTACTTGATGAATTTTGTTACAAGATAAAATATATCGAAATGTAAACACATTCACCAGTCTTTTGAAGGTGAGCCAAAACCTGTTCTTTGAATATGGGTATACCAAAGGGATTTCCGGCAGAGAACACCCAACACATCATCACAATATCCAGCTTCAGTTTCTTTATGATATAGGAAGAAATCAAAGGTATTTTTGAAGGAACACAGAATCCTCCCAGGTTTCTACAAGTTTTCCTCATCTCTAATAAATCTTTCCACACTAAATCATGATAGCAATTCTTTATAGTAAGTAATTTCATAGCCTTTAAGTTGGTTTTAGAAATATTAGCTTTTGCTTTTTGAACTCACACTTCACTTATTTACATAATACCATTGAAACTGTATAAATACAGGTACTAGTGAATGGCATTCACTGATGATGCTGATGCTTCCTAGGCACATAACCCTACTGTTGGGAACAGAAATAAATGGACATAGTAGAGGGCAGCCTACCACCATTAACATTCAGTGTCCAGTGAGAATAGTCACCATTTTATACAAGGAAGGGCATGTTAGTTAAGAGGAGGTTAACTGAAAGTTTTACTATATTCCTCCTTTGAAAGAGACACTTTCTACCCTAATAACAGCTATTCTCGAAGCAAAGTTCATGGACCCTTTGGACTCTTTTGGGGAATTCATGAGTATATGATTATTTAATAATTATATGAGGGCACTAAATGTTGGTACCTGCACTGATGACGCAAAAGCAGTAGGGGGTAAAAATGCTGACGCTTTAGCAAGAATCCAGGCTGGGGCACTGAACTGTAGTCTTTTGTGTGATTTTTGCACTGCCACGCACTCATTTTTTTTTTTTTTTAAAGTCAGTTTCACTTAAGCATGTCCTTGATAAAGGAGTAAAACAGATTAGCCTTATCAAACTTCAACTCTTTCAATATACATTTTTTTAATATTCTCTGTGATGAAATAGGAAATATATATAAAAAACACAGTTGGTACCAAAATACAATGTCTGTCCCAAGGAAAAGAAATCATGTACAGAGTTACGAGTGGAACTAGGTGCTTTGTGTGTGTGTGTGAAATACCATTTTTACATGAGAATGATTGACTGATAAGTTATAGTTATTTGGACTTAAGTATTAAAGCAGGAATTTTCTTGAAAATAAACAAGGAAGCCTGCCAGGTCAAGAAAAACCGGCAAGTTTCCTTGCCAATAACAGACTTGGAACTTTCAAGGGGAAGCAGGGATTCTGGAAATTAGTGTCTACTACCATGAGCTTAAGAGCATATTTAAAAGACTTCTGATGAAGCTAGTGAGAACATCAGTGAGCATGATTTTTTAAATTTTTAAAATTTTTTTGTTTTTGTTTTAAAGCGAAAGGGTTTATTGGTGGGGGAAACCCAACAGACCAGAGGGAAAGAGTGAAGAAGGAAAAGAGAAGGAGAGAGTAAGAGAGAGAGATCAAGAGAGCAAGCAAGAGAGAGAGAGATCAAGAGACAGAGAGAGACATGTGTTCAGGAACAGGTCCTGTTACACATTTGCTGGGGGGTGGGCAGGGAAGTAATAGCATAGGGTGGCAGTGGAGCTGACACTGGTGGTTAGACCATGAAGTTTAGGGACCAAAACCTACCTGTACAATGTGGCAGCTGGGGCCAGGGCCTAAGATGGCGTCCAGGGCATAGACGGCGCCACAAATAAGATGGTGCCATTTTACTAACATTCCCCCGGTTTGTTTTTTATAAAGTAGGCATTGCATGGGATTACATTAACCCCAAAAGCCCAGGAGGGGTGGAGGGATGATGATTGGTCTTTAGAGCTACTTCCTGCTAACATGGGGATGACAAATTACTCTCGGTTGGCATGGATTTACTTTAATATTGTACAACTAAGTGTGTCAACATTTGGAAGAATGTAACAGTAGAGTGAACAAACATGCAAAGTTATAGAGGCATGATGTTACAAAAAAACATGCATCAATAATAGAGCTATTCTAAGTGCAAAACATACAAATGATTTTATGTAAAAGAACTTGAAGAGATCACTAACATGATTTTAGATTCTATCCTGCAACTAATTTTAATGGAGCCATCTGAAATAATTATTAATATACCCCTTTTGCAATCATATATCTGTGTGAGGCTGAAATTTCTTCATATACTTCAACCAAACAACACGTGGCAAGACACTAAATGCAGAAGCAGACATATCAGATTTGCAAAAACATATAACATCTTCCTTTTCACAAAGTACTTTTTGTTTTAAAAAGTTATATTTTCCTAAAAATGTATTATCTTAATATGAAATGAACTTACTGTTTTTAAATAGTATAAATATGAATAAATGAATATTTTAAAACTGTTCAGCTTTAATTTTTAATATAAGTTTTGATACAGGCAAAACAAAGCTCTTTAATGGTATTTTTTTTTTAAGATACTTGTTTATTTGAAGGGCAGAGAGAGAGAGAGAGAGAGAGAATCTTCCATCTGCTGATTCAACAGCAGGAACTGGGCTGATCCGGAGCCAGGAGCCAGGAGCTTCTCCAGGTCTCTGACATGGGTGTAGAGGCCCAAGGGCTTGGGTCATCTTTCCCTGCTTTCCCAGGTGCATCAGCAGGGAGCTGAATTGGAAGTAGAAAAGCCAGGACTTCAACCAGCATCCATAGGGGATGTCTGCACTGCAAGTGGAGGCTTTACCCACTACACCACAGCACTGGCCCCTCATTAATTTTTTTAAATTTATTTATTTAAAGAATTACAGAGAGAGACAGAGGGAGAGACAGAGAAAGGGGTCTTCCATTCGCTGGTTTAATCCCCAAACAGCCGCAACTACTGGAACTGAGCCAGGCTGACGCAAGGAGCCAGGAGCTTCAGCTGGATCTCCCACATGAATGCAGGGGCCCGAGCACTTGGGCCATCTTCAGCTGGTTTCCCAGGCACATTAGCAGGGAGCTGGGTCAGAAGTGGTACAGCCAGGACTTGAACTGGTGCCCATATGGATGCCAGCACTGCAGACAGCGGCTTCACCCATTGTGTCAGAGTGCCAGCCACCATAATGTCCTCATTAATTTTTAAGGGTATAAAAGGGTTCTGAGTCCAAAAAGTTTGAAAACTGCTGCTTAGAATGTTTTCAGTGGTTAAATTTATGTGAAATAGAATGATCGAAAACATAAATAAACTACTGATTTCCTGGGTTGAAGGGCTGTGTGTTGCAGGGTAAGGTCACAGAATTTATCAGGATATGCTATTTCAATGAATTAGGCTGTGACCTTGTCTGTACTGTATTACTTAAAAATTTACAGCTTATTTGATCAGATAGCCAGTAAAAAAAAGTCTAATAACAGTGATGATATTTATTTTTATTGCTTTATATCTGAATAAATATGATTAAATAATTCTATTTAAAATTTTTTTCACAGGGTTTTAATAGATATAGGCAGTCTGTGGAAATAATTATCTGTGAAAAATTAATATTTAGCCTCACAAAGTTCACAGAAGATTATTGTTTAAATTTTTATACTGTTGTCTTAGCTCAGACTGCCACAACAAAGTACCATATACCAGCCATTCAAAGTAACATAAACTGAGAACAGGGTGGCTGTAATGTTAGGTTCTGGTGAGAGCTCTCTTCCTAGCTTGTAGAGCCATCTCAAGTGTGTTCACCTGGCCTCTCCTGGGTGCATGGGGAAGGGGGGGAAGGGGGGGAAGGGGAGGAAGGGGAGGAAGGGGAGGAAGGGGAGGAAGGGGAAGAAGGGGAGGAAGGGGAGAAAGGGTAGGGTGAAAGAGGAGGAGGAAAAGAGAGAGAGATGAGAAAGGAGGAAGGAGGGGTATCTGGTGTCTGTTCTTCCCAGGGTGTGAATCTCATCATGAGGTCCAGGTCCTTATGACCTCACCTAAGCCTAATCACCTCCTGATCCCCACCCCCAAATACCTCCATATTGAGCTCAATGCTTCAACATGACTTTTGAGGAGGCACACAATCCAGCTCACAGAAACTGTCTATTTCATTTCACAAATACTATTAAAATAAATACTTAGAACACAAGAATTTAGGTATTTAAAATACAGTAAGTTTTTTTTTAAATTTATTTATTTATCTGAAAGTCAGAGTTACAGAGAAAGAGAGAGAGGTCTTCCATCGGAAGTGGAACAGCCAAGACTCGAACCGGCGCCCATATGGGATGATGCTGGCACTGCAGGTGGTGGTTTTACCTGCTATGCCAAATTGCTGGCCCTGAAAATATTCTATCATCTCTCATCAAGAGGGAAGATTGAGGGCTGGCTTTGTGGCACAGCAGGTTAAACCACAGCTTGTAACACTTACATCTCATATGAACCCCGATTCAAGTCCTGGCTGCTCCACTTCTGATCCACCTCTCTGCTATGGCCTAGGAAAGCAGATTTCTGCATCTGTGTGGGAGACCTGGAAGAAGCTCCTGGCTCCTGGCTTTGGATTGGTGCAGCTCCAGCTCGTTGCGGCCATCTGGGGAGTGAATCTGTGGATGGAAGCTCTCTCTCTCTCTCTCTCTCTCTCTCTCTCTCTCTCTCTCTGCTTCTGCCTCTGCCTCTGCCTCTCTGTAACTCTGCCTTTCAAATAAATAAAATAAATCTTAAAAGAAATGAATATATTCAAAGAGATCTAAAACACTGAACCTGTAATAGCAAGGCAGAATTCTCTGGAATACTCACTCTGGAGTACTTTCCCTGCCAATGCACTGGGAAAGCAGTGTACAATGGCCCAGGTGTTTGGGCCTCTTCCACCCATGTGGGAGACCCAGATGCAATTGCAGGCTCCTGCCTTCTGCCAGGTGAACATTTGGGGAATGACCCAGAGGATGGAAGAGCTCTTTGTTTCTAAAACTCTGCCTTTCAAATAAACAAATAAAGCTTTAAAAATGAATAAATATTCAACAGTAAAAATTCTTAAAATGCTGATGTTGCCAAGAGCTTGAGAGACAAAAGTATTAACTCTGTAATGTTTACCCAAGGCCAACTTTACGCTTGTGTCTACTATGGAGGGAAGTTAGTTCTGCATCATTAAACTCTGGGATTGTATCTTCAAATGTGCCCTTTTGTTCTGAGAAATAGGAACTTAAAGAGTGTGATGAAAGCTGCAGGCCCTGGCACACTCATTTATATGGTTTCTTCTTTACAGGTTGGTGAAAGATGCTCCTTGGGATGAGGTCCCACTTGCTCACTCCCTGGTTGGTTTTGCCACTGCTTATGACTTCTTGTACAACTATCTGAGCAAGACACAACAGGAGAAGTTTCTTGAAGTGATTGCCAATGCCTCAGGATATATGTATGAAACTTCATACAGGAGAGGGTGGGGATTTCAATACCTGCACAATCATCAACCCACCAACTGCATGGCATTGCTCACAGGAAGCCTGGTTCTCATGAATCAAGGTGCGTGTGGACACAGCCAGGTGATGCCTGAGCTGACTTTATTCACAGTTGCCATGTTGGGAGCAAAGCATTTTGATAACTGTTCTTAGGTACATGTTCACAAACCCCAGGAGTGAAGTAACATCTAGGCCATCTCTCAGTTAAACCAGGGGCCTCTCTCTTAATTCTGCTAATTGTTACTTTAGCCTTCTGATTTTAGGCATCAGTCACAGTGGTATCTTGATGGGGGTGGGAGACACAGAGAGGAAAAGAAGATGACTGGAGTTTTAAACTTGAATGATAGAGAAGGGAAACAAAACTATCTAGTATGTCAGGTATGGAGCTGAGTGGCAGAAGTAGCAGAGAATGATTAAACATCCCTTCTGTCCCTCCACATCTGAGAGCAGTGCTGCCCCCAAGAGATGAGAGCCAGTACCTAGCCTGGCTCTGAATTTAGGCCCTCTGGTAGCTTCACACCCAGCACACCTAGTAGACAAACCATGGTGCAGAGATGAACATTGATGGTGACGAACACATTTGTGAAGCAATAAGGCTCCACTCACATTAGGAATCAGTATTTATTTTTATACCCAAGGGTTGTATAATTTAAAAATGAACAAATGAAAATAAGCCAAACCTTGAGTCTAAAGACCTAAAGATCAAAGTTCTGTTCATTTTTAGCCATTTGCCAGAGATCTGGAACAAGCCAACTTTTCTGTAATTTGGAGGTAATAATGCATCATTGAGTTGTTAAAAGGATTAAGTAAGATTCTGCTCACAGCTGTGTAGATTATGTTAATGGAATATGAGGAGTTGTTATTGTTATATAACCGGAAGAATTCTAGAAACCTAGTATTTGTAAGCCAAAGAGATGTTATAAAATGTTTAAGACTTTTAGTTTTCATTGGGGAAATTGGAACATTTGACAGGGTGAAGAAGTATGTAGACAAAAATCATGTAGCTCGTTTTTGTCACCATTATATTCCCAGTTTTAATGGTTTCTGAATCTACTATGCTGCCCTTTCAGGTTGTATAGAGAAAAACACCTAGAGAATGAAAGTTTGTCAAATTGAAGACTGTCCATTTGGCACTTACTTACAAATCCTATAAAGTAAAGTGTTACAAAATGATAAACTCTATAAAGGTTCTCAAGTACTATAGTTTTAGGAAAATTAAACAGTCTAAATATGCAGATATTTTCTTACATAAATTATCTGCAGTTTGTGATATTATATATGATGTAGCTTTAGTAAAGATTGAAAAATGACTGATACTCACTTAAGCAATTAATCTTCATTTAATTGGTAAATGACCTGTACTCAAGAACCTCTTAATTTTATATCATAAGCCCATCACACACCTGGATTAACAAGATGTTATTTATAATGTTGACAAGTGAATCTTACAAATGCAATTTGTAATATAACTGGTCAGAGAGTTTTATTTGGCTGTATTTTTGTTAATGTTTTGCTCTGGCCTTTAGTCATTGTTTCCATGTGTTTTCATCCTTCAGGGTATCTTCAAGAAGCCTACTTATGGACCAAACAAGTTCTGACCATCATGGAGAAATCTCTGGTCTTACTCCGAGAGGTGACAGATGGCTCTCTCTATGAAGGAGTTGCGTACGGCAGCTACACCACTAGATCACTCTTCCAGTACATGTTTCTCGTTCAGAGGCACTTTGATATCAACCACTTTGGCCATCCATGGCTTAAGCAACACTTTGCTTTTATGTATAGAACCATCTTGCCAGGTATAGTGAGGAGTCAGCAGTGGGAAAACATTAAACTATTGTAATGTTTTCTGATTATGAAAATAAGCTAGAGTAGGAAAAGAAATGAGTTCTGTGGTATTTGTGATCTTGAGATTAAAGTTTTTTTTTAATAAAAGGAAAATTGAGCTCATGAGTTGCGCATTACTGTCTTTGTGAAGACTATCTAAAGCAAGGGACCTTTAAAACGTCTCAGTACTTTGTAGTTGGAGTTGAATACTAACAGCCAGTCCGGTCCCAGCTTGTTTTTGCTCTGAGTTGTATATACGGTGACTTCCTCAGCTAGAAGAGACACTGTGAACATCTCTAAAAGGAGAATTTAGATGTTTGTGTGTGTGTGTGTGTGTGTGTGTGTGTGTGTGTGTGTTTTATTATTTATTTATTTATTGAAAGGCAGAGTTAGAGGCAGAGGCAGAGAGAGAGAGAGAGAGAGAAAGAAAGAGAGGTCTTGGCCGGCGCCGTGGCTCAACAGGCTAATCCTCCGCCTTGCGGCGCCGGCACACCGGGTTCTAGTCCCGGTCGGGGCACCGGATTCTGTCCCGGTTGCCCCTCTTCCAGGCCAGCTCTCTGCTGTGGCCCGGGAGTGCAGTGGAGGATGGCCCAAGTGCTTGGGCCCTGCACCCCATGGGAGACCAGGAAAAGCACCTGGCACCTGGCTCCTGCCATCAGATCAGCGCGGTGCGCCGGCCGCAGTGCGCCATCCGCGGCGGCCATTGGAGGGTGAACCAACAGCAAAGGAAGACCTTTCTCTCTCTTACTGTCCACTCTGCCTGTCAAAAAAAAAAAAAAAAAAAGAGAGGTCTTCCATCTGCTGATTCACTCCCCATTGATTGCAACAGCTGAGACTGGTCCAGGCCAAAGCCAGGAGCCAGGAACTCCATCTGGGTCTCCTGCATGGGTGGCAGGACCCCAGGTACTTGGGCCATTATCTGATTATCCACTTTCCACTGTACAGCTGGCACTGGAATCGGCACTGTGATATGGAATGCTGACATAACAAGTGGCAGCTTAACTGACTGTATCACGGTATTGTTCCCCGTATGTTTGTGTTGATAAATCCAGAAAATCTTTGTTGAACATCTGTAGTCAGGCACTTGTTAGGCAAGAAATTCAAACAGGAATAAGGTCCACTTCTACATTCAGAGAACTCATTGATTTGAAATGTGATTTATGCAATATCACATTTTGTAATAAAATTTACTTGGAAGAGTAAGCTACTAGGAGCAAAAACGTTAGCTTTAAATGATGCGTATGCCGTGGTAGTGACATTTTAGAAGAGATTCTGTGTTTTGCCTGTCTCTTCTCAACTACATTGCTCTCTCTCTCTCTTTTTTTCTACAGTTGCTATTCTAGTAACAATTATTCCCATCTGGCCCAAAGTGTTCTCGCATTCTTCTTTTCCAAGAATACCTTAAGCATATCCAGTCTCACCTATATTTATTTTTATTCCCTTTTCTAATAATGATGTTATGATCTTTGCATTTTTTCTTTTAACTTCTAGCAGTGCATATTGACAGAATTTTCTCTCAAAATTAGCTTTTCCTCTATTTTTAACTCAGTTTCTGTCCCGAACTTTATTGTATATTCTAACTTCAACTTCTTTGGAAGACTAATCGAAGCACCTGATGTTATTATCTTAACCTATAATTCTGGTTGAGATGTGAGAGAGCTAGTGCACATTCCAGATTAGGAATTTGATATCTGCAGGAGGATATGCCATGCCTATATACAAATGTGGTTAAACATAGCATGCACATTGGAAAATGAGAAAGGTGGGCAATATATGTACATATTAATAGCTATAGCACTTCTGTTACCAGTAGCAAGCTGCCACATAACAAATACACGCTTGCACAGATGATCTGTAGATTTTCAGAGACTTATGATTAATTGGTCTGTGATGGAAGGTAGACATCAAGTTTTGTTTATTTTATCCCAAGATACGTAATTGATTCTAATTTGTAGCTAGCTTTGAAGATTATTAGCATTTGGCATAGTGGTTAAGCTGCAACTTGGGATACCAGTATCCCTATTAAAACGTCTGGGTTCAAGTCCTGGCTCTGCTCTGGATTCCAGCTCCTTGCTAATACACCACCTGGGCGATAGCCAGTGATGCTCAAGTAATTGGGTCTCTGCCATGGGAAAACTGGATTGAGTTTCTGGCTCTTAGTGTTGGCCTGTTGCAGGCTTTGGGGAAGTGAACCAGCAGATAGTGGAGAGCTAGCTTGCTTGCTCACTCTCTCCCTCTCAAAGAAAGAAAGAAATAACTTAAAAATTCTTACTAGAAAAAAAGAAGCATTATTTAGACCTTTATAAAAGCATGCAATTTTAAATTAATTCTTTCCATCTTCCTTCCTCAGGGTTCCAAAGAACTGTGGCTATCGCAGACTCAAATTACAACTGGTTTTACGGTCCTGAAAGCCAATTAGTGTTCCTGGATAAATTTGTCATGCGTAATGGCAGTGGTAACTGGCTGGCTGACCAAATCAGAAAGAATCGTGTCGTGGAAGGTCCAGGAACCCCATCCAAAGGGCAGCGCTGGTGCACTCTGCACACGGAATTTCTTTGGTATGACAGGTTTGGCTTTCAAGAGAAGAGGCTCTCAGGAGTACTACTCATGCTGTGTCCTCCATTTCTTCATTTAAAAAGATAAGCTAATGTAAAACACTTCTTAAACCCCTTCTCCTTGCCACCTAAGTCCATGCAAACTCAAGTCAACTCATAGTCTTTGAAACTCTGCTAAAAGCATTTCTTTACATTTAAGATCTAATTACTGTTTACTTTTTCTGGTTCTCTTGTAGTACAGATGTCCTAGCCTTATACTCTTTTGCAGATAAGCATGTTTTAATTTTACATTATTTTTCATATATGAGAAAAGCCACACAATATAGTCTAGGTTATTTTTTTAAAAAGTAGTACAATAATTGTTTTGTTTTGGTAAATGGAGCATTATAATCTAATAACAAAACTGTTCCTAAAGTTCAAAAGTTTTTGACAGACTCTGACAACTTCACTTTGATAATAAAAGTACCGTGTAATTTTTTTTGTCTTAATCTTTTAAGCCCAGAAGAAGAAGCTTGGTTCTGTTTTTTAAGGATTGCCAAATATATTGTTGGCATCCAATAAGTTAAAATTAGAATTACAGGGAACTGGATAAGCATTAATTCTTGATATCTTTTCAAGCTATTGAAATTTGCACTCAACTCCAAAATAAGTTTTTTACAATTTGCTTCTCTTTATTCTTTTGTTCCAAATTTAAACACTTAAGGAAAAATTTAGTAATGTTGTTAATGTCTATAATTTAACTAGCATTTCTTAATATGTTACCATTCTTGGCTCCTCACAGGGATATGAATAATTACAATAGGGTTTGCATTTTTCTGTAAATAAGCACTAAGGCAGTATATAAAGCTGACTATAAGAGTCAGATTCATGCTACGTCTAATTTAATTAAAATCTACCTTTATAGGAATATACAAAATAACAAAAAACAGATAAGAATGAACAATTTAGCTTGTATCTGTCTTTATTCAGTTATGCTAATTAAGCCAACATCATACCAGGCCTAAGCAGAAACATAGTTTTTGATGTTCTGAAACAGTCAAAATTAAAGACCAATAAAATTGATCCTATTATATGTAACTAAATCAGGGAAAAATAGATGAAAGTCTGTCTCTTTTTCCTTGAGCTGCAAATCTCAGGAACCTGTTGAGGTAATTATCTCAAATCAATAAAACAACCAATTATCTTTATTATTTTTGGAACATTTCTAATTTTAGAAAAACTATGGTCTTACTCTGAAAGTTTGTTAATTATTTTATTGCTTTAATAATAAACATTTAACATAAATAAAAATAGGAAGCCATTTATTGTCCAAAAATCCTGATATCATCTGCAAATTAAAACAAAACCACACCATTGGATCTGGGCTCAGTTGTGATAGCCATGATTATGAACCCCCCCAATATTGGATAGTTCCCTGAAGTTTCACTCATTTATATTCTTAGATGTGGTATTGGCCATAAATTTTGTCTAGCATATAAAATTCTATTCTATTTTACTTTTTTAAGTGTGTGTGGAGGGGTGGACTTGAATCAAACCAGACATTCAGTAATATCTGTTCCCATAGAACGTTACTTTAGGGTTTTTCAGAGTGCAGATCCTAACACAGGGTTCCCTAGAATAGGGACCCCTCAACTAGGTTGTTGGATGAAGTGCTGAAATCTGTAAGCCCAAGTAGTTTGGTGGCTGCTCTGCAGTTGTCAAGTGAAGAAATTGTTTCACATTCAAACTCAAGGATCACAAATTGTAAAGATAAACTCCTCTCCCTGTCACCAGTGGTCCATGCTGACTGTGGGTGTTTTCCGAAATGTCCCTAATATAGCCTACATGCCAGGGCTCTGGGAGGTATTTTTGTGTTGTTTTCTTGTAGCATCACAGTTACGGAGTGTTATTTGCACTTGCATCAGAAAACCACTTAATTTTGAAAAATTGATTCTTTCAGGTACGATGCCAGCCTGAAGTCGGTTCCTCCTTCGGATTTCGGCACCCCTGCCTTGCATTATTTCGAAGACTGGGGTGTTGTGACTTACGGAAGTTCACTACCTGCAGAAATCAATAGATCTTTCCTTTCCTTCAAGTCAGGAAAACTTGGGGGACGTGCAATATATGACATTGTCCACAGAAACAAATACAAAGATTGGGTCAAAGGGTGGAGAAATTTTAATGCGGGGCACGAACATCCTGATCAGAATTCCTTTACTTTTGCTCCCAATGGTGTGCCTTTCATCACCGAGGCGCTCTACGGGCCCAAATACACCTTCTTCAACAACGTTCTGATGTTTTCCCCGGCTGTGTCAAAGAGCTGCTTTTCTCCCTGGGAGGGGCAGGTCACAGAAGACTGCTCGTCAAAGTGGTCCAAGTACAAGCATGACCTGGCAGCCAGCTGTCAGGGGAGAGTGGTAGCAGCAAGTGAGAAAAATGGGGTGGTTTTCATCCGAGGAGAAGGCGTGGGAGCCTACAACCCCCGGCTCAATCTGAAGAACATTCAGAGGAATCTGATCCTCCTGCACCCCCAGCTTCTCCTCCTTGTGGACCAGATACACCTGGGAGAGGACAGCCCCTTGGAGACGGCAGCAAGTTTTTTCCACAATGTGGATGTTCCTTTTGAGGAGACAGTGGTGGATGGGGTCCATGGGGCTTTCATCAGACAGCGAGATGGTCTCTACAAGATGTACTGGATGGATGATACTGGCTACAGTGAGAAAGCCACCTTTGCCTCAGTGACCTATCCTCGGGGCTATCCCTACAATGGGACAAACTATGTGAATGTCACCATGCACCTCCGAAGTCCTGTCACCAGGGCAGCTTACCTCTTCATAGGGCCATCTGTAGATGTTCAGAGCTTCAGCATCCACGGAGACTCCGAGGAACTGGATGTGTTCGTAGCCACCAGCGAACATGCCTATGCAGCCTACCTGTGGACGGGCGAGACCACAGGACAGTCTGCCTTTGCACAGGTCATTGCAGATCATCAGAAAATTCTGTTTGACCGGAATTCAGCCATCAAGAGCACCACTGTCCCTGAGGTGAAGGACTATGCTGCTCTCGTGGAACATAACCTGCAACATTTTAAGCCAGTGTTCCAGCTACTGGAGAAGCAGATCCTGTCCCGTGTCCGGAACACAGCTGGCTTTAGAAAGACTGCTGAGCGCCTGCTGAGATTTTCAGACAAGAGACAGACTGAAGAGGCCATTGACAGGATTTTTGCCATATCGCAGCAACAACAGCAGAGGCAAAGCAAGTCAAAGAAAAACCGAAGGGCAGGCAAACGCTATAAATTTGTGGATGCTGTCCCTGATATTTTTGCACAGATCGAAGTCAACGAGAAGAAGATTCGACAGAAAGCTCAGATTTTGGCACAGAAAGAACTACCCATAGATGAAGATGAAGAAATGAAAGACCTTTTAGATTTTGCAGATGTAACATACGAGAAACATAAAAATGGGGACTTGTTGAAAAGCCAGTTTGCACAGGCGCGGATGGTGACAACCACTCACAGCAGAGCCCCATCGCTGTCTGCTTCCTATACCAGACTCTTCCTGATTCTGAACATTGCTATTTTCTTTGTCATGTTGGCAATGCAACTTACTTATTTCCAGAGGGCTCAGAGCCTACATGGCCAAAGATGTCTTTATGCAGTCCTTCTACTAGATAGCTGTATTTTATTGTGGTTGTATTCTTCCTGTTCCCAGTCACAGTGCTAGCGTGGAACCTCTAAATTGCGGATCATTTTGTGATCACAAGAGTCTATGCAAAAGAAAACAAAATCATTGTGCCAGTTTGTTATCAGATTTTTTTTTTCATATTCATTTTAACAAATTAAGGGAAGACATTTTTGCACAAGAAAGCAGGGGCATGGAAAAATCAGAACTGGAGACTTTCTCAGAGAATCAAGAGAGTAGCTTGGTTGTCCCATGGTGTTTCCAGAAGTGTTTGGCATGGCTAATATGACAGTCCATATAATACTACTCTTCTAAGAAACAAAAAGTCTGTTTTTTAAAGTAATTTTTTTAAGAGAAACAAAAAGAATTAGATAGGATTGGGGTTTGTTAACATTAATTTAATGCTATCAGCAATTTCCAGATTCTATGTTAGGGAAAAAAATACAGAATTGTAAGAAATGCAGACTTTTAAAAAAAATGGTGTAGTCATATTGGAAAATATGTGTTTCTACTTCCTTAGAGAAGTAGATCTTTGGTTAAATGAATAACAGAGTCATTATTACAGGACCTGGTTGGCTATTAGGATAACAGTAAAAATGATGGCAGAAGTTCATTAAAGACTTGCTGTATTTCCAGTAGAAAACATATCTATGAATGAATATTTCCTTGATGGTGTTGGTCTTTGCAAGCATATAATTGGTTGCTTTTATACATTCATTGGCTTTTCAATAAATAAGAAAATTTCAGATAACTTAATATTTTGTAGTATTTTCCTTATATGGAAAAACTGTTGTAGACCCAATGACTAAACTTTTTGAAATAAAATATTTCACATACTAAACATTGACGTTAACACCAAAGAAGATGGGGAATCTGAAATTTGGATATAATTCTTATGTTTTTTAATAGAAAACTTTCTTCAAGTTTATTTTGCTAAATAAACATCATAATTATTTTCTCTATGTCTTTCTTCAGTGTCTGCTGTTATAGTCAATATATTAACACTTTCTGAAATCTTTGATATGATATCTTTAAATTGAACATGCATTTCATTAAATGTATAAAATAGTGTTTGAGTCAAAAAAAGTAATTTCTCAGCTTACTTACCTTTTTGTTGTTTAAACATACTTTATTCATTTCAGAGAAAGCCAACCCTGATGTCTAAGCAGTACCTAAGTTTTTAAAAAGCATAGAGTTTTGGAAACATTATCTATAATTTATTCTTGAGCATAAGAAAATGATAAAAGGAATTGAAGAATAAGTTATCTTACATTCAGCATATTTGGGTCTGATATATTTATCCCTTGAAAATACAAAATATGTTTGGTCTAAATTTTACAGTTAAGGACACATTCATCGATTTATAGTGCTAAAGTAATAATGGTAATCTTTTTCTGTTCATGAAAATACACAACACATACTAAAAAAAAAACTCAGAGAAAACTAATAAGCACCTTTCACTGTTATAATTTTGAACTTTTTACATAAAGAAAATACCAGCATGACTTTTAACTGTGCTTTACTCATTTTACTTGGAATCTAGAACTTGACTTCTGAGGAAGCATTTTTTTCCTCTCATGGGAAGTCTCTTGGGAGGATGTTATTACACACTGTTTAAAAGAATAATGTTTTCAGAAGAATAATGCTTCCGTTGGTCCTGCTTGGATGCTCTTACTGGGATTTAAACTTGCTTTATGTGACAGATTCTCCGTTTACTTAACCTCATTCAACATTCCTCTCTTCTACTCTTTCTCATTCAAAAGGATGAATTGTCTTAAATGATCAAAAGGAAATCTTGGGGGGAAGCAAAAATTACTCTTTGAGGCACAGATACAAAGCTCCGGCATGGAAAGCGCCAGTGAGCGCCGAGGGCAGCTTTCTTTTTGTTTTCGTTAGGTTAGGGCTAACAATACATTAGTCACTGTGGTAAGATCCATCCTAACACATCAGCTGGTTGTTAAGGTAAATTTTTAAGATATGTATCTTTGAAGCAAAATTACTTAAAACTCTGCTTTATCCCCCTTTCTGGTGGATCTGGTATTCCCACTTAAAAAAGAAATTTTATCAGACGGTAACTTGAGTGGTTAAGTGAAAAAAGAGGGCTGAAACAAATTGTGGTTCTTGATAATGAGACATGTTATATCAGAGATAGTGCATGCATGGGAAAAACTAAGGAAATCTGTGTCTTCAAGAAAGCCTGACAGTGTTGTCTTTCTTGAAATTAAGTAATTGATTGCGGAATCTGTTTCAATGCTACTTGCTATGTAAGGAATGGTTCAAGTTTATTGGATGGTATATGAACAGAAGATAGGCAGAACTTCTGGTCAACCTTAATGAAGATTTGAGACTGTTCAGCAAACAGAGCTTATTTTGCAGTGGAAGTGGCATAGTCCCTTGTTTATAACTGACTAACCAGCCATGAGGATGGATGGCATCTACCACCTGCTGAGTTCATTGTTGTAATTGTGAATGAGTCAGATGGGAGATTATTCTGGGCCTTTTAAAAAATATATATCTATTTGAAAGGTGGAGTTAGAGACAGAGAGAGGGAGAGACAGACAGACCTTCCATCTGATGGCCACAACAGCTAAGGGCTGGATCATCCTGAAGCCAGGAGCCAGGAGCTTCTTCCAGTCTCCCACTTGGGTAGCAGGGACCCAAGCACTTGGGTCATCCTCCACTGCCTTTCCAAGGCCATTAGCAGGGAGCTGGATCCGAAGCGGAGCAGCTAGGACTCCAACTGGCACCATATGGGATACTGGCCTCATAGGTGGTGACTTTACCCACTTCACCACAGTGCCTGCTTGGAATTGTTAAAATTTATTTTATCACTCAAAATATTAATTTTTCCACAAATATTTGATTCATCGTTTTGGGGGTAATAGTTTTGGGTGGTTCTTGTTTGTTTTTGTTTTTAAGAATTCTTTATCTGAAAGGCAGAGTGACGGAGAGACAGAGAGAGATCTTCCATCTGCTGGTTCACTCCCCAAATGGCTACAATAGCAAGACTGGGTCAGGCAGATCCAGGATCCAGGCCACATGCGTGGCAGAGGCTCAAGTATTTGGGCCATCTTCTGCTACTATCCCAGATGCATTTTCAGGGAGCTGAATTTGAAACAGAGCAGCTGGGACTTGAACTGGTGCTCTGATACGTCACAAGCAGTGGCTTAACCCCCAGGGACTTTATGTTCTAAGGTTACTAGAAAATATGATTTAACAAAATATTTTGCACAATGAATAATGTTTTAAAATAAATATGCTTTACACTATGGCTGATTTGGTTTTTTATAAATCCTTGATAAACTCACAAATGACTTACAAAATAATCTGTAATTCCTTCAGATTTTAAGAGAAAGCATGTTATAAAATATGATGTTTGTAAGTTTAAAATTAAATTCATGTGTTTCCTTAGAAATTTAAAACAAAACAAAAAAGGATATAGTCACGAGTGGGAGAGCTGTGCAATTTACATTCCAAACTGCGACACTTTGAGGAGTTAATAGTTACAACAGATATAAACCAAGACTATTGAGTAAATTGGGAATGTGGCCATCTTTGACATGGAACAATATAGAGGGAAAAATTGTAAAGATTTGATGCTGCAAAGAGAACCTGAGAGGATCTGACTGAGCCCTGAACATCTACAGACCGAATAGAGGCCAAAGCAAAGCAGGCTAGAGACTCTCGGTCCCTGCTCCCTCCATATGTCTGTGCTTGTTTTGTTTCTATTGGCAAAGCTTCTTGGTTTCGTTCTTCTTTAAGCTCATGTTGAGAAGAAGTTAGTTTCTGCCCCTTTTTTAACATGTTGGCAAAAATGACGTATTTTTCCAGCAATATTTTAGATAGATGTTTGCTTTATGTTATGTAATGTCAACGAAATACAAATTTTCAACAAAATGAGAGAAACCATGTATTCCACTACATGGTCATCTACTTTAACAGGTTCAAATTCTGTGTTAAGACATGAATCACAGGGGCTGGCACTGTAGTTCACTTGGTTAATCCTCCGCCTGTGGCACTGGTATCACATATGGGCTCCGGGTTCTAGTCCTGGTTGCTCCTCTTGTGGTCCAGCTCTCTTGTGGCCCAGGAAGACAGTGGAGGATGGCCCAAGTGCTTGGGCCCTGCACCCCATGGAAGACCAGGAGAAGCACCTGGCTCCTGGCTTTGGATCAGTGCAACGCCGGCTGTAGTGGCCGTTTGGGGGGGTGAACCAACGGAAGGAAGACCTTTCTCTCTGTCTCTCTCACTGTCTAACTTTCTGTCAAAAATAAAAAAAGACATGTATCACCATGAAGAATAAAAATGATAAAATCATACTATAGCTCTTTTTCTTGGGTATATAGTTTCTCTCTCTGATAGTAAATTTGTTTTGTATATGTTATAAACTATGATTGAAAAAGCCAAATAGGACCAGAGGTTTGTTTATTTATTTATTTATTTATTTATTTATTTATTGTCAGGCAGAGTGGACAGTGAGAGAGAGAGAGAGAGAGAAAGGTCTTCCTTTACCATTGGTTCACCCTCCAATGGCCACAGCGGCCGGCGCGCTGCGGCCGGCACACTGCACTGATCCGAAGCCAGGAGCCAGGTGCTTCTCCTGGTCTCCCCTGGGGTGCAGGGCCCAAGCACTTGGGCCATCCTCCACTGCCTTCCCGGGCCACAGCAGAGAGCTGGCCTGGAAGAGGGGAAACTGGGACAGAATCCAGCGCCCTGACCAGGACTAGAACTTGGTGTGCTGGCACTGCTAGGCGGAGGATTAGCCTGTTGAACCATGGTGCCGGCCCAGAGGTTTATTTTATTTTTTTAAAGTACTTTCCTTCCCTTCTCACTTCTCTTGATCTGTGCTTATAAAAAATAATTCCTTATTATCCCAGCAATTGATTGGTTATGTATTTTATTTTTTAAGATTTATTTTATATCTTTGAAAAGCAGAGTTACAGAAGGAGAGACAGAGAGAAAGATCTTCCATCTGCTGGTTCACTCCCCATGGCCACAACAGCCCGGGTTGGGTGAGGCAGAAGGTAAGAGCCTGGAACTCCATCTGATTCTCCTAAAAGGGTGGCACAGGCCCAGGGCTTGAACAATCTTTTGCTGCTTTCCTAGGCAAATCAGCAGGGAGCTGGATCAAAAGTGGAGCAGCTGGGGCCCCATGTCGCCTCCAATATGGGATGCCAGCATCGCAAGTGGTGGCTTAACCCAGTGCACCACAATTCTGGGGCCTGTATGTACTTGTAATAAAGTCAAACTGCTGCCTATGAAGAAGAGGACTTAGTGCTTATCCAGCCCCTCTTTCTTTACCTGTTGATCCATCAGGATTTGAAGTTTATGTCAATGCTTACTATTTATATGTTGTGATGTTGTGATGTAGGTTAGCTGCTGTATATAAGGCCACTTCAGTTTGTGAAAAATAGGTTTTGGTTTTCTTTCTTTTTTTTTTTTTTTTTTTTTGCTGGGAAGGAGTTTTAAGATTCATGCATACAAAAGGTTTTCAAAAAGTTCATGGAAAATGTATATCTTGAAAACAGTATGCATGGACTTAAATTTTTTCCACTAAAATAAACAATTCATTTTTCCACAATTTTTGGAGATAACTTCTTTCATGTACAATTTTGGTTTCCTGAGTTAATGATTGTGTCTTTATTTTGCTTGCTTAGTTGTGAAGAATCTCATTTGATCCCTGAACTTCCCAACACAAGAGTGAATCTTCACACTCTGTATCAGCCACATCTGTGAGGTATTCTGGCAGTTTTTGGTTCTTTGGAGGGTAAGCTCTTCTTTCCTCTTCCTCCAATATGGAATATGCTGTTAGTTGTCCTCAAGTCTCCTTTTGGTATCGTTCTGAGGACTCTGCCTCTTTGCTGTATAAATCTGCTTCACATATACTTTTTCACAAATATTTTTGAAGTATTTTTCACAAACACTTTCACAAATATTTTTAAAGCACACTAAATGCTAGGTAATGTCCTAGTACTTAGAATAATTCATCTAAAATGATTCCTGGCTTCTTGGGGCTTAAATTATAGGGATAGTTTTGACAGATTAGCACCATTTATGAGTATATAATCTTTTGGAAGATAATATATGCTATAGGTGAAAAAGGCAAGGTAAGGAGACTAGAAAGGGGAAAATCTTACTTAAGTTGGGTAATCACAGTTGGTTGTATTGGTGTCTCCATTCTGATTATCTTCACCATTTTAAAAATGCATGTACTGTCAATTTAGTGGGGATTTGGGAAGAAGTAGAAGTAAATCTAACAGAAAAACATTCCAAGAAGAGCAGGAGTTAGAAAGGCCAATATGTGATGTTTTTCAAAAGGCCAGTGTTGCTACAGCAGAGTAAGTGCGCAAGCAGAGGATGATGGGAACAAGATCAGATCATACATACCTTCATAGATTGCAGAGAAGATTTGGATTATGAGGTGAGAAGTCAGAACAACAGAGATGCAATGAACTGAGATGTGCTGACTGTAGCAAGATCAAGTAGGGGAAGTAGAGTTCAGGAGCTTGTGTAGCCATGTTCAACACTTTCTATACATCCAAACCTGAAATTCAGAAATAGGTTCTGGCTGATGATATAATTTTATGTGCCATCTGAAAGATTAAGTGCAAATTCACTAACTGTAAAGAGGAGAAGTGCATTCTGGATAAGCAGAATCACCTAAAGATATCAAAGTTGGAAACAGCAAGTCTGGTTCAGGAATTTACCCAGGTTGGTACTGCTGGCCCACAGGGTGCGTGATGAGGAGTGGCTGAAGATGAGACCGGGAAGAAAAGCAGGGAGGGTTTTGTGCTGGACTTGGTAGCGCATCCTAAGGAACCTGGACTTCAGTTTGCAGTAAGGACTCCTCAACCCCTTTTTATTATGCTTCAGCATAACTGAGTATACAGCATACACGTGTCACTGAGCCAGCATGGCAGCAACATTCTTAGGGTGGGAAAGAGATGATGTCATGTACCCTATGTGTGTGTGAAGGTCTGAAAAGTTTCTTAAAGTGGCTGTAATATGTCCCCATGTTCCACGCACATACTCTAGGGGCAGGTTTCCCTCTAAGTGGAAATTGCTGCAAATAATGAAGACCCTGTGAAGGATTTTTTTCTTCTTAAATAACCAAATTGGCATTTTAGAAAGACAAGTATAGCTCCAGTGTAGAGGAAGAGCAAGAGATTAGGAGACTCCTTAACTATGTCTGAAGAAAAAATAGTTAAGGCCCTGGAAACAAGTAAAACGTGTGACCAGTGTATGTCTTGTGGGAATATTGAACAGAAAGATCATGAATAAAGGGTCCCTAACAATATCAGAGTCCCATGTGCTGTAGAAGAGTGTGGTGTGGTTTCCTGCCATGGCTCTGTCCCAAAACCCTGGCTGTGCCTTAAGAAACTCACAAGTTTTTCCAAATCCCCCTGTTATTTCTATTTCCAGCTTGTCTGGTTTGGGGAGTTCACCTAGATTGGTATAGCTCGAGTGGAGATGTGTGAGGGCAGGCAGTGGAAAATGAGACTGGGAAGGCAGACCAGGCAAGAAGGTAGTGGTCCTGTCCTTTGCCTCCATTTAATTTTAAAAAGAAGTGGTACCAACTATATAAGCATTTTGATTAACTCAGGCAGTTGGAATACCTTCCAAATCAGAAAAGTGCTCTTTTTTTGCATACCTCTGGAAATTAATTATTGGGAAGTCTTTGTCATAGAACTTTATGTGATTTGAGTGGTGAGTCCCAGTGGAAACGCTAATGATTTGGAATGGGCTCTTGTGGTTTGGGTTTAAGGTAGAATTTCTTGAGGCAAGAGCTTCTAAAAACATTCCAGTCAGCCCAGAACATTCCAGATGAAGCAATGAGAAGTGTTTTTAGTATATATTTAGGGATTATTTTCTGAACAAAGCATTTTTCAATGGTTTGGACACTGTTTTTCTTTCAAGGAGATGGTAATAACAGGATACTAGAAGACCTTTTTATGTGAAGGGAATGTCTGATCAATTTTCTGTACTTTTTATTATCTAGTCTTTGTTATTTACCACTTTTTATCCAAGATCAAGGACCTCCAATAAAATAAAAGATTTCCATTCATTGCCTTCTCATGCAGATAGTCTTGATTTCTTAACTCATTCACTCCACTCTCTAAGAAGAATTTGTTTTTCTGACAGAAGACTGGGTCCATGCTATTTACTATAGAGTTCTGAGGAGAATTCCTAGAGGGTTTGTAGGTACTTAGAGACCTGTATTTTTTATACAAAGAAGACTAAAGAAAGGAAGGTGTGATTATTTTGAAAGATGAGTGCTTAGAATTTTTATCATAGATGAAATATCAATTGTAATAATTTAAAACATCACTATTTCTAAATACAGCCTTTAGGTGGTTCAAAATTATGAGAAACAAAAAGATCATTAAAAAAAAAACCACTCAATCTGTTTTCACAATTAGGCTACACTCTTTTAGGCTGGGGATCATGTCTCTTTCGCACTTTATGTACACGTTTCTTAAATAGTGCCTGGTACCAACTATATTTGGTATTGAAAAAATGCCTGATGAATTGACTAATTTACAGACAGAATGAATGGAGTAGAGAAGATTGTGGTTCCAGAAGACCTTAATGTTGTACTTGCTGTAAAGCTGAATGTTTGTGTCCCTTCACACTTCATATTTTGGGGGGTATCTGGTGCAGTGGTTAAGATGTCACTTGGGACACCCGCATCCTTTACTTGTGCCTTTATTCAACTTGGCTCTGCTCCATTTCCACCTTCCTGCTAATGTAGATACTGGGAAGCGGAAGGTGATGGCCCAGGTAGTTGGGTTCCTGCCACCCAAATGGGAGACCCAGACTGAGTTCCTGGGTTCAGCCCAGCCCCGGCTGTTGCAGGTTTTGGGGGAGTAGACTGTAGATGCAAGATTCTCTCTCTCTCCCCCCCCCTCCTCTTTCAACCTCCCTCTCTCGCCCCCTCTCTCTGCCTCTCAAATTTAAAAACTGTTGGAACCTAATTGCTAGTGTGATGGTGCTAGGAGATGAGGTACTTGGAAGGCGAGTAAGACATGTTGATAGAGCCCTTGTGGCTGAGATGGTGCTCGGAGTCTCTTGACCCTTCTGCCATGTGAGGTTATAGTGAAAAGATGGTTGCCTTTGACCCAGGAGGCACACGGATCTGCTGGTGCTTTGATCTTGTCCTTCTCTTCTTCTGAAACTGTGGTAAACACATTTCTACTGTTTATACATCACCTGGTTTATGGTATTTTTGTTATGGCAGCCTAAATAAACTAAGAGCTCTAGCTCTCAGAATGGCTTGGTATCACTCACCTCCCACATAGCTGTGAACCTTGGCACCAAGGAGTGCTCCAGGTAGATCCTGGAGCTGTTTGAATTTTGTCATCTTTGAACTATGTGAGGCCCTCAAGTTGAATCTCCAAGACAGGCTACATGTGAAAGACAGATGGTAACCAGGAACATACGCAGCTGCTGTATATCACGGGTGGTCCCAAGTGGGATGGAGAGCTGAGATGCTAAAGCATGACTTAAAATAACACACCATTTGTGTGGGATGTTGTAAACCACCAGCAATCAACAGGCTGTTGCTAAGCTTCAGCAGTTACTCGTGAGAATGCCTTTGAGTTCTTGGTGTGCAATACAGAAAGCATGGCCACAGCAGCATAGCAGGTTCCCTGGAGAACATGGGACAATGTGGCGTGGGTGTGGGGGATGTGGGCGGGCAGTGTGGTTGGAAGGATTGGTTATTCAGCTGGCTTTTTGGCCACACCTGAACACGTAGAGTCACAACATAGCACCTCAGTACACCAGATTTCCTGAAAACAACTCTGGCAAGGGGAGTATCTCATATAAGTGACTGCATGTTTTCTCTACTTTTAAATGGAGTTTCTGTGTTGCCTGGTGGATATTATGAGCCTTATAGACTGTGAGGGGACTTTTGTGAATTCACTACTGAAAAGATGTGGTTTTTATTTTTTAAAAATAATTTGGACGCCAGAGGAAGAAGTAGGGAATGAAAGAGTATTTGAAAATACTGTAAAGTAAATTTCGTTTTTTTTAAAAAATGGTATATAGAGAACCCCCACACATGCTACACTTATTTTATGAAATATCCTAGAATTCGTTAAAATATTGCCTCATCCATGATTATACCATTATTATATCAATGCAGACTGGATAGCAATGATAATAATAGCCACCTTACTGAGACCTAGTGAAGTGCAAACTACAGCCCTATCTTATAAATTAGGAAGCTAGGTTCAGAAAAGTTGAGAAATGTGATCAAAGACACATAACCAATGCAAAGCTGTTGCAGAAAGCGAAAAAGGGATACAGTGTTACAATACTTGAATTTTAATTATCTAGAGGGTTCAAAATGACTCATTATCCTAATTTAAAATTTACTCTAAGCATAGTTGTATCAAAACTATTAAATTCTCAATGCAATTTTTTACCTTTAATTTTGTGAAACTTAATAAGCAAACATTATTAACTGTTTTGTAAATTAGGTTATTTTTATTAAAGATAGACAAAGGGACATCTGTACATTTTAGAAATTTCAACAGCTCTTTGTCTTCCTTTGTCATCTCTGCAGCACAGCCTACAGGGAATATTAGATAACCCGTTAGTGCGAAACCAGACTTCTGCTCTTTGTTTCTAGTCTCGTCTTGCACCCAAACTGTGAGTCACTTTGAGCATCATAAACTTAAAAACAAATTATTTATTCATCTATTCATCTCAATTTCTTAATTTAGTATTGCTCTCTGAACTTTGCCTTCAGTCATAAATGTTTGTGGTTTTTCAGGTGGTTGAAGTGAATAAAATCATTGTAAAACTACAATGCTTTCCATTGGCTGACTAATACTTAAACAACATAAACTACGCTATCATTCTCCCTGAAAGACAAGATTTGACAGGATACTTAACAGAAGGAGTGGTGACATAGAAGGTATCAGAAAACATTTCACAATACATCCATCTTTCCGACAGTCATCTGTCACTCACACTACTTTTTTAAATTCAGGGTTATATGGGAGGAAAAAATGGAACTGCAGTTTTGTTTTGTGTTGGCTGATTTTTCCTATTTTTTCAGATTTTAACAGTTCTTTTCTGTTTTACATTTGATTCTGTCTTGTCACTTGGTCAATTTTTACAAAAAATCATGCTTCTTTTCTTTAATAAGCTAGAATTGTATATTACAGGATGTTAAAGTTGAAAAGGACGCAAAAAAGCTCTAGACTCACCTTTCTGTTTTATAGTTGAGTAAACACATTGTTTGCCATTTCTTCACGTTAGGGCAGTTTAGGACATCACCAAGATCCACACTGTCTACTTTCATTTCTTCTCTCTGCAACCCTAGGTTGGAAAAATATATACAAACAGGGACTAAAATAAGTGATTTAAGGCCATTAGCCATCAGTCTGACTTGTGAATTGTTCTTCCCCAATTTCAAATACATTTGCAGAGAAACATTTGAATTGTATTAATATACTTCATTAAATTAAGATGACTAATATTTTGCTTACTAAATACCTGAATTGTTTGGTTCCTGTTTAGGTGAGCAAGTTACTGCCCTGAGTGTCAGTATCCCATTCTATAACAGTGAATTAGCGCCCTCTAGCACATTTTTGAGTCACCATCTTTAAAAAAAAAAAAAACCTTTCATAAAATTGTGCTATCAAACTATAATATTCTCAATACTGCATTGGCCTCTTATACTATCTCATTTTAATTCTCAAAAGATCGTACACCGTAGTCCAAGACATCTCTAAGTGGATTAAGGTAATAAGCAATGTGATGAGAGACTAGAGTTGTGGACAGAGAATGACTGACTACTAAGAGGTGCAATGATGAAAGAAAAGAGATCTGGATCCCTGGCAGCTCTTAGCTTAGTGGGAGAGTGTCAATCAATCCAAACTCCAAAACTGCAAAAGCAAAAAGGACTTTGTTTGGGGCCCTAGTAATTCTAGAGACTTGGCCTCAGATAGCTCTGAATCAATATTCCAAAGGGGGGAGAGCATGTGGGAGCCTAGTGGGCAAGCAGCACAAAGCAGTAAAAACTTCTTTGTAGGAACTTCTACTAAGATTGAGAAGGAACTGGTGCTGTATTACAGGGGCGTTGTGACTAATAGAAGACAAAGAAAAGAATGCATATGCTTACCAAGCAGTGTCCATAAAACAACACCCTTAATATCATCTTGAGTTTCTGGACATAACATAATGGTCCCTGCCAGTTTTCTGCACTCAAAGAAGAACCAAAGTTCCCATTCCTAGGCAGCAGTTGAAATGATGCTTAAGTCCTCTCCTGGCCTCCCAAGTGCCCGTTTGTTTTTTGTTTTGTTTTGTTTTCCCCTAGAAACCTTTTATTTGAGAATACAAACTTCTTACATTTCGTAATTACAACTTCAGAAATATGGTGATTCTTCCCACCATACCAACTCTTCCACCAACTCCTCTTCCTCCTCCCTCTCCTATTCCCATTCTAATTTTTTTTACAAAGATCTGTTTTCAGTTAACTTTATACACATATGATTAACTATGTTAAGAGTTCAACAAATAGTATTAGAAAAAAAAAAACACCTGTTCCTCAGCAGTAGAGACAAGGGCTGTTAAAAGTCATTGCTTCTCAAAGTGTCAATTTCACTTTTATAGATTTTCTTTTAGGTGCTCTATTAGTTATTAGAGGTCAGGGAGAACGTATCGTATTTATCCTTTTGGGACTGGCTTATTTCACTAGGTATGATGTTTTCTAGTTTCATCCATTTTGTTGCAAATGACCAGATTTCAGCTTTTGTTTTCTTTTTACCACTGTGTAATGTTCCATGCTGTGCATAACCCATAATTTCTTTATCCAGTCTTCAGCTGATGGGCATTTGAGTTGATTCTATATCTTATCTGTTATAAATTGAGCTGCAGTAACATGTGGGTACAGATAACTCTTTCCTATGCTGATTTAAGTTCCCTTGGGTAAATTCCCAGGAGTAGGATGGCTGGGTCACATGGTAGGACTACATTCAGATTTCTAAGGTATCTCCATAATGTCTGCCATAGTGGATTTACCAGTTGACATTCCCACCAGTAGTGGATTAGCGTGCCGTTTCCCTCACATCCTTCCATTTATTATTTATTGATTTATTTTTTAAACTTGTATTTAAAATATAAATTTCCAAAGTACAGCTTATGGATTACAATGGTTTCTTCCCCCCTATAACTTCCCTCCCACCCGCAACCCTCCCCTCTCCTGCAACCTCTTCCCTTCCATTCACATCAAGATTCATTTTCAATTATCGTTATACACAAAAGATCAATTTAGTATATAATAAGTAAAGATTTCAACAGTTTGAACACACACAGAAACACAAAGTGTAAAATACTGTTTCAGTACTAGTTATAGCATTAATTCACAATGTACAGCACATTAAGGACAGAGATCCTACATGAGGAGTAAGTACACAGTGACTCCTGTTGTTGACTCAACAAATTGACACTCCTGTTTATGGTGTAAGTAACCTCCTTAGGCTGTTGTCATAAGTTGCCAAGACCATGGAATCCCTTTCAGTTCGCCAACTCTGATCATATTTAGACAAGGTCATAGTCAAAGTGGAAGTTCTCTTCTCCCTTCAGAGAAAGGTACCTCCTTCTTTTATGTCCCGTTCTTTCCACTGGGATCTCATTCGCAGAGATCTTTCATTTAGGTCCTCTTTTTTTTTTCTTTTGCCAGAGTGTCTTGGCTTTCCATGTGTGAAAAAACTCTCATGGGCTTTTCAGCTGGATCTGAATGCCCCAAGGGCTGATTCTGAAGCCAGAGTGCTATTTAGGACATCTGCCATTCTATGAGTCTGCTGTGTATCTCGCTTCCCATGTTGGATCTCTCTCTCCCCTTTTTATTCTATCAGTTATTATTAGCAGACACTAGTCTTGTTTATGTGATCCCGTTGACTCTTATTCCTATCATTATGATCAATTGTGAACTGAAATTGATCACTTGGACTAGTGAGATGGCCTTGGTACATGCCCCCTTGATGGGATTTTATTGGAATCCCCTGGTATATTTCTAACTCTACCATTTGGAGCAAGTCCGATTGAGCATGTCCCAAATTGTACATCTCCACCCTTTCTTATTCCCACTCTTATATTTAACAAGGATCACTTTTCAGTTAAATTTAAACACCTAAGAATAATTGTGGGCCGGCACCGGGTCTCACTAAGCTAATCCTGCGCCTTGTGGCGCCGGCACCCCGGGTTCTAGTCCCGATTGGGGCACCAGATTCTGTCCCAGTTTCCCCTCTTCCAGGCCAGCTCTCTGCTGTGGCCAGGGAGTGCAGTGGAGGATGGCCCAAGTTCTTGGGCCCTGCACCCCCTGGGAGACCAGGAGAAGCACCTGGCTCCTGCCATCAGATCAGCACGGTGTGCCTGCCGTGGTGGCCATTGGAGGGTGAACCAACGGAAAAAGGAAGACCTTTCTCTCTGTCTCTCTCTCACTATCCACTCTGCCTGTAAAAAAAAAAAAAAAAAAGAATAATTGTGTTTTAATTACAGAGTTCAGCCAATAGTATTAAGTAGAACAAAAATATACTAAAAGGGATAAAGTATTAAATTGTACATCAACAGTCAGGACAAGGGCTGATCAAGTCACAGTTTCTCATAGTGTCCATTTCACTTCAAAAAGTTTCCTTTTTGGTACTCAGTTGTCACCGATCAGGGAGAACATATGATATTTGTCCCTTTGGGACTGGCTTAATTCACTCAGCATGATGCTTTCCAGATTCCTCCATTTTGTTGCAGATGACCAGATTTCATTGTCTTTTATTGCTGTATAGTATTCTGTAGAGTACATATCCCATAATTTCTTTATCCAGTCTACTGTTGATTGGCATTTGGGTTGATTCCAGGTCTTAGCTATTGTGAATTGAGCTGCAATAAACATTGAGGTGCAGACAGCTTTTTTGTTTGCCAATTTAATTTCCTTTGGGTAAATTCCAAGGAGTGGGATGGCTGGGTTGAATGGTAGGGTTATATTCAGGTTTCTGAGAAATCTCCAGACTGACTTCCATAGTGGCTTAACCAGTTTGCATTCCCACCAACAATGAGTTAGTGTCCCTTTTTCCCCACATCCTCTCCAGCATCTGTTGTTGGTAGATTTCTGAATGTGAGCCATTCTAACTGGGGTGAGTTGAAACCTCATTGTGGTTTTGATTTGCATTTCCCTGATTGCTAGTGATCTTGAACATTTTCTCATGTGTCTGTTGGCCATTTGGATTTCCTCTTTTGAAAAATGTCTATTGAGGTTCTTGGCCCATCTCTTAAGTGGGTTGTTTGTTTTGATGTTGTGGAGTTTCTTGATCTCTTTGTAGATTCTGGTTATCAACCCTTTATCTGTTGCATAGTTTGCAAATATTTTTCCCATTCTGTCGGTTGCCTCTTCCATTTCCTGACTGTTTCTTTTGCAGTACAGAAATTTCACAATTTGATGCAATCTCAATAGTTAATTTTGACTTTGACTGCCTGTTCCTATGGGGTCTTTTCCAAGAAGTCTTTGTCAGTGCCAATATCTTGCAGGGCTTCTCCAATGTTCTCTAATAATTTCATGGTTCCAGGTCGTAGATTTAAGTCTTTTTTTTAATAAAGCTTTTATTTAAAGTATATAAATTTCCAAAATACAGCTTATAGATTACAATGGCTTCCCCCCCCATAACTTCCCTCCCACCTGCAACCCTCCCCTTTCCCGCTCCCTCTCCCCCCCTCCATTCTCATCAAGATTCATTTTCAATTCTCTTAATATACAGAAGATCAGTTTAGTACATATTACGTAAAGATTTCAACAGTTTGCCCTCACATAGCAACACAAAGTGAAAAATACTGTTGGAGTACTAGTTATAGTATTAATTCACATTGTAAAGCACATGAAGGACAGAGATCCTACATGATATTTTTTTTTAAAAATTGATTAATTATCTATGCAATTTCCAATTTAACACCAAGTTTTTAAAATCATTTTCAATTATCTTTATATACAGAAGATTGATTCAGTATATACTAAGTAAAGATTTCATCAGTTTGCACCCACACATTAACACAAAGTGAAAAAAATCCTGTTTCAGTACTAGCTATAGCATTACTTCACATTGGACAACACATTAAGGACAGATCCCTCATGAGACGTACGTACACAGTGACTCCTGATGTTAATTTAACAATTTGACACTCTTGTTTATGGCGTCAGTAATCTCCCTAGTTTCTAGTCATGAGTTGCCGAGGCTATGGAAGCCTTTAGGGTTTGCTGACTTCGATCTTATTCTGACAGGGTCATAGTCAAAGTGGAAGTTCTCTCCTCCCTTCAGAGAAAGGTACCTCCTTCTTTGATGGCCCCGTTCTTTCCACTGGGATCTCACTCGCAGAGGAATATGAGAGGGAGGAGATGTACAATTTGGGACATGCTCAATTGGACTTGCCCCAAATGATGGAGTTAGAATCATGCCAGGGGATTCCAATACAATCCCATCAAGGTGGCATGTACCAAGGCCATCTCACTAGTCCAAGTGATCAATTTCAGTTCACAATTGATCACACTGATAGGTCTAAGAGTCAAAGGGATCACATAAACAAGACTAGTGTCTGCTAATACTAACTGATAGAATCAAAAAGTGAGAGAATGATCCAACATGGGAAGTGGGATACACAGCAGACTCATAGAATGGCAGATGTCCTAAATAGCACTCTGGCCTCAGAATCAGCCCATAAGGCATTCAGATCTGGCTCAAGAGCCCATGAGAGTCTTTTAGGCATAGAAAGCCTAGACACTCTGGAAAAAGAAGACCTAAATGAAAGATCTCTGCAAGTGAGATTTAAGTCTTTAATCCATGTTAACTGGATTTTTGTGTAAGCATGTCTTGCTACATGCTTCTGTACATGGAAATCCAGTTTTCCCAGCACCATTTGTTGAATAGACTGTTCTTGTTCCAGGAATTGCTTTTAGATCCTTGATCAACTATAAGTTGGCTATAGATGTTTGGGTTGATTTCTGGTGTTTCTATTCTGTTCCATTGGTCTATCCATCTATTTCTGTACTAGTACCATGCTGTTTTGATTACAACTGCCCTGTAGTATGTCCTGAAATCTGGTATTGTGATGTCTCTGGCTTTGTTTTTGTTGTACAAGATTGCTTTAGCTATTTGAGGTCTCCTGAGTCTCCATATGAATTTCAGCATCATTTTTTCCAGATCTGAGAAGAATGTCTTTGGTATCTTGATTGATATCGCATTGAATCTATAAGTTGCTTTTGGGAGAATGGACATTTTGATGATATTGATTCTTCCAATCCATGAGCATGGAAGATTTCTCCATTTTTTGGTATCCTCTTCTATTTCTTTCTCTAAGGTTTTGTAATTCTCATCGTAGAGATCTTTAACATCCTTGCTTAAGTTTATTCCAAGGTATTTGATTGTTTTGTAGCTATTGTGAATGGGATTGATCTTAGAAGTTCTTCCTCAGCCATGGCATTGCCTGTGTATAAAAAGGCTGTTGATTTTGTTGATTTTTGTGCATTGATTTTATATCCTGCTACTTTGCCAAATTCTTCTATGAGTTCCAATAGTCTCTTAGTAGAGTTCTTTGGATCTTCTAAATAAAGGATCATATCATCTGCAAAGAGGGATAGTTTGAGTTCTTCCTTCCCAATTTGTATCCCTTTGATTTTTTTTTTTTTTTTTTTTGCCTAATGGCTCTGGCAAAAACTTCCAGAAATATATTGAATAGCAGTAGTGAGAGTGGGCATCCTTGTCTTACCAGATCTCAGTGGAAATGCTTCCAACTTTTCCCTGTTCAATATTATGCTGGCCATGGTTTTTTATAAGTTGCTTTGATTGTATTGAGGAATGTTCCTTCTATACCCAATTTGCTTAGAGTTTTCATCATGAAAGGGTGTTGAATTTTACTGAATGCTTTCTCTGTGTTTATTGAGACAATCATATGGTTTTTCTTCTGCAGTCTGTTAATGTGGTGTATCACATTGATTGATTTGTGAACACTGAACCATCGCTGCATACCAGGGATAAATCCCACTTGGTCTGGGTGGATGATTTTTCTGATGTGTTGTATTCTATTGGCGAGAATTTTATTGAGGATTTTTGCATCTATGTTAATCAGTGATATTGGTCTGTAATTCTCTTTCAATGCTGCATCTTTTTCCAGCTTAGGAATTAAGGTGATGCTGGCTTCACAGAAAGAGTTTGGGAGGATTCCCTCTTTTTCGATTGTTCCGAATACTTTGAGAAGAATTGGAGTTAGTTCTTTAAATGTCTGGTAGAATTCAGCAGTGAATCCATCTGGTCCTGGGCTTTTCTTTGTTGGGATGGCCTTTATTACTGTTTTAATTTCTGTCTCAGTTATGGGTCTGTTTAGGTTTTCTTTGTCTTCCTGGTTTTATTTAGGTAGACTGCATGTGTCCAGGAATCTATCCATTTCTGATAGGTTTCCCTGTTTGCTGGCATACAAGTCCTTGTAGTAATTTCTGATGATTCTTTTGATTTCTGTGGTGTCTGTTGTTACATTTCCTTTTTCATCTCTGATTTTACTGATTTGGGTCTTTTCTCTCCTTTTTTGAGTTAGTTGGGCCAATGGGGTGTCAATTTTGTTTATTTTTTTCAAAAAACCAGCTCCTCGTTTGGCTGATTTTTTGTAATTTTTTTTTTTTTTGCATTCAATCCTGTTGATTTCTTCTCTGAATTTAATTATTTCTCTTCTCCTACTAGATTTGGGTCTGGTTTGCTGTCGATTTTCTAGATCCTTGAGATGAACTGAAAGCTCATCTATTTGGTGCCTTTCCAATTTCTTGCTGTAGGCACCTATTGCTATAAACTTTCCTCTCAACACTGCTTTTGCTATATCCCATAAGTTTTGATATGTTGTGTTGTTATCCTCATTTACTTCCAGAGAGTTTGATTCTCTTTTGATATCTTCTATGGCCCAGTTTTCATTCAGGAGCATGTTGTTCAGTCTCCATGTGTTTGCATATGCTCTAGGGATTCCTGAGCTGCTAATTTCCACCTTCATTCCACGGTGGTCTGAGAAGCTGCATGGTATGATTCTAATTCTTTTGAATTTGCTGAGACTTGCTTTATGGCCTAGTATGTGTTCAATCCTAGAGAAGGTTCCATGCACTGGTGAGAAGAATGTAAATTCTTTAAATGTAGGATTAATCCAAACACAGAGAGAAAAGGACTTGAAAGCTAAGCTCCATTCAAATAAACCTGAAAGGCGATTGGATTGCCTGCGTGGTTTTTTTTTTTCTACAAAGTCTGCCCACTCTGTCCAGGGTGAGAATTGTGGTGAGACTTTGCATCTCTGACCTGAAACACCTGTGTGAGAAGAGGAAACAGTGTGGGGCCTGCAGCAGGGCATTGTACCATGCAGAAGAAGCCCAGTGCAATGGGAGGAGCTTCCACTGCTACCGCTTCCTGTGCTTTGTTTGCAGTAAAAGTTTAGCTAGCACAACAGTGGCAATTCATGAGGAAGAGATCTACTGCGAATCCTTCTCTGGAAACAAATATGGGCCCAAAGGTTATGGTTATGGCCAGGGTGTTGGCACGTACAGCACGGACCATGGTGAGAAACTGATGTCAAGCTAGAAAGCGTTCGCACAGACCTAAACAATCAGTCATATGCAGGTGCTAAGTGTTGCAGATTTGGGGATTCTGTGTATGCTGCTAAGATGATTCGTGCTGGAAAGCCCTGGCACAAAAACTGTTTCCAATGTGCAAAATGCGGAAAGAGTCTTGTATCAATAATTGGCTGAGAGGGAAGGTGAAATCTATTATAAAGGTTGTTATGCAAAGAACTTTGGGCCCAAATGATTTGGTTATGGCCAAGGAGCAGGAGCTCTTGTTCACACTCACTAAAGGAGCAACCCCAGAATTAAATATTACACACTAAGAATCTCATCGTAATCTATATGCTGATAATCTTTTAACACTAAACTGTGGGTGCCGGCACTGTAGTGCAGCAGGTAAAGCCACTGCCTGCAGTGCTGGCATCCTGTTTGGGCTCTGGTTTGAGTCCCGGCTGCTCCACTTCTGATCCAGCTCTCTGCTATGGCTTAGGACAGTCGTAGAAGATGGCCCAAGTCTTTGGACCCCTGCTCCCACAGGGGAGACCCCCAAGAAGCTCCTGGCTCCTAGTTTTGGATTGGCAGAGCTTTGGCTGTTGCGGCCAACTAGGAGTGAACCAGAGGATGGAAGGTCTCTTTCTCTCTGCCTCTCCTTCTTTCTCTGTGTAACTATGACTTTCAAGTAAATAAATAAATCTTTAAAAAAAACCACTAAACTGTGAAAATCTACGAGCATAAGTACTGTATGTTGTCTTATAATTGGATATGCTGGCTAACTTGTAGGAAGAGAGCAATGTATCCTTTTGGTTTATTCACCAGCATTTTCAAGAACCATTTCTTCATTTTAAATAAAATTTCAATTGAAAAAAAAAAAACCTAGGGAAATATCAAATTAAAGTTTGTCCTTGGGGCTGGCACTGTGGTGCTGTAGGTTAATCCTATGCCTAAGCCACTGGCATCCCAATGGGTGCTGGTTCGAGTCCTGGCTGCTCCAATTCCAATCCAGCTCCCTGCTAATGGTCTGAGAAAGTAGTAGAAGATGGCCCAAGTGCTTGGGCACCTGCACCCTTGTGGGAGGCTCTGAAGAAGCTCCTGGCTTCAGATCAGCTCAGCTCTGGTTGTTGCGGTCATCTGGGGAGTGAAATAGTGGATGGAAGATCTTTCTGTCTCTCCCTCTCTCTCTTTTTTAACTCTACCTCTCAAATAAACAAAATCTTTAAGAAAAGTTTGTACTCAAGGTAGGTATTGTGGCACAGTGGGTTAGGCTGTCGCTTGCAATGTTGATGTACCATATTATAGTACTAACTACTTTGCTTCTGATTCAGCTCCCTGCTAATGCACCTGGGAGAGCAGTGGATAATGGCCCAAGTACTCAAGTTCCTTCCACCCATGTGGGAGACCTGCATGGAATTCCTGGCTCCTGGCTTCAGCCTGGTTTAACCCTGGCCATTGTGGGCTTTTGGGAAGTAAAGCAGCAGCTGGAAGAGTTCTCCCTGTCTCTCTCTGTGATTCTGCCTTTCAAATAAATAAATGTCTTTTGTCTTTTAAAGAGTCATGTGGAAAATGGACTAAGTACTTGGGCCCTTGGACCTATGTGGGAAACCCAGAGATGTTCATAGCTCCTGGCTTTGGCCTGTCCTGGCCACAGCCTTTGTGGTCATTTGGGGAGTAAATCAGCAAGTGGAAGAACTCTCTCTGTCTCTCTCTCACTTTCTGTCTGTGTATAACTCTGCCATTCAAATAAGCAAAATAAATCTTAAAAAAATTGTATTTGATAACCATAGATAGTGGATTTGAGAACAATTACTTGAAAAAAACAATGAGTATTGGTAAATATAGTTTTCTAGAACCAAAAAGATAAGAAACTTAGTGGATTTGGGGATCCTACGCCCAAGTAGACCTATGGCTCCCAAGATTACATAGGCAGGACATGTACTTGGAAAACCACTCAATCCCCAAGCAGGACATGCACCTATTAGTATAAGGCCAAAAAAGATACAGAAGAACCTCCAGAGGGTGGAGTCCTGAGAATCAAGGAACATTTGTTAATTCAGGGTCAAGGTCTTTGTGGCTTTTGCTCATGGAGAATTTGTGACACATAAATCTTTGCCTGCAGCTACCTTCCATTTTTCCCTCCTGGGAGTGCTCTCTGTAGTTGTCCTGGCCCAGTTCTGCCACTGTATGTTGCCAGTTGGGAATAGATCTATTATTACTAGTGCATAGTTATGTGGACCAAGAGACTACCAGAAGCAGTTCAGATATTCTGGGTTGTGAGGTCCTTGTGACAACTTGAAGTTTAGAGTCGATTCTTTTGGGAAGGAAGTGAGTGAGTGAGGGAATAAGAAAGAAGCAGGAGAGTGGCCATACAGACACTAGAAATAAATCCTTTCCTTCTGGCAAAGGGGAGGATTACATATTCCTTGCGTCTTGGCAGTAAGGTGAACTACAGATGGGGTTGAAGCATTTAAGGGCCACTGAGAGACTCTTCAACACTCTTGCTGCTGTGGTATTCATGGAGGAGATCTTGGATTGAGATGGAGATAGCAAATATTCAAAGTCCCATGGAAGACAGCTACCTTGGAGCATATGCCTTGGAAATAAGAAATGCTGCACTGTATGAAGCCAACAAGATTTGAGGATTGTAGTTGCAGCACAAGAGAGCCCAACTAGGGGCTAGTGCTACAGCACAGGGGTTAAGCTGTGCCTGTGGCACTGGCATCCCCTTTGGGCACCAGTTCAGGTCCCAGCTGCTCTGTCTCCAATCCAGCTCTCTGCTAAGTAGAAATAGCACCAATAGCTAAGTAGAGATAATGCATTTGGGGAAGCAGCAAAGGATGACCCAACACCTTGGGCTCCTGCATCACTTGAGGGACCTGGAAGAAGCTCCTGGCTCCTGGCTTCAGACTGGCCCAGGCCTGGCTGGTGCGGCCTTTTGGGGAGTGAACCAGAGGATGGAATCTTTTTCACTTCTCTCTCTCTCTCTTTCTCTCTCTCTGCCTCTCCTGCTCTCTGTAACTCTGCCTTTCAATTAAATTAAAAAATCATAAAGGAAAAAAAAGAGAGCTCAAAGTAATACAGAAGGCCTTTCTGAGGATGTGATAGTTGAGCTGAAATTTAGTGGATAAGAAGGACTCACAGACTATTCCAGGTAAAGGAAAATTTATGTGCAGAGAAGATGTTGAAGCAAGAAAGGGATCATTGTTTTAGAGCAGGTGAAACAAAACTAGTATGGCCAGAGTGTGTGCATGAGAAAAGGAAAGAGCAATTAGCATGGAGACAATACATGAAGACAAGGAGAACAATGCAGACACTGGATATCATAAAACCACTGAGAGCTGCTGTAATGAAGAGGAATAAGAAACAGGAAGGGATGGGGATTATGAGTTATGCAAACCTTCATAAGATGCGGATGTAGTCTAGGAGAAGAATGTAGCCGGAGCCATGGCTCAATATGCTAATCCTCCACCTTGCGGCGCCAGCACACCGGGTTCTAGTCCTGGTTGGGGCACCAGATTCTGTCCCGGTTGCCCCTCTTCCAGGCCAGCCCTCTGCTGTGGCCCAGGAGTGCAGTGGAGGATGGCCCAGGTGCTTGGGCCCTGCACCCCATGGGGAGACCAGGAAAAGCACCTGGCTCCTGGCTCCTGCCATCAGACGAGCGCGGTGCGCCGGCCGCAGTGCGCTGCCTGCGGCGGCCATTGGAGGGTGAACCAACGGCAAAGGAAGACCTTTCTCTCTGTCTCTCTCACTCACTGTCCACTCTGCCTGTCCAAAAAAAAAAAAAAAAAAGAGTGTAGAGACAGAGATGGTGCTATTTCTACTTTAAATCAATAATGACTCCCTGCAAAGGAAAGAATGACTTCTGTAAGCAGAGGAGTAAGAAGTGCCAAAAGCCAGACTGAGGTAGTGCTGGGGGATGCCCAAGGGTTAGTTCCTCCTAGAACACAGTGCTGTCCTCCAGCCTGGTTCTCTGTCAGTCACCAAGAAACTCGTGCACACAGAAGAGAAGTCATTTCAGTTCCCTATAAACTCTGACTCCAAGTGCTTTCTGGTGCCTGTTCCAAGTCCCTACTCCTCCCATGGAAGGGAATAGTGAAACATAGAAGGTTTTCGTTTCCTTTTTAAACTGTTATGAGTTTGCAGCAATGGACCACAGGAAAAGGATGTTAGTCAAAGAATACGCAATTACACTTAGATAAAAGGGATTTTTAAAAAGTGTTCCCAGAATAGCCCAATATATAGAGACAGAAAGTAGATAAGTGATTGCTGGGACTTGGGTTGGGTGGGGGTGGGGAAGGAGAAGTTGGGTGGAGGGAAGAAGTTGAGGGGTGGGAAGAAGAGAAATGGCGAATGAGCACTGGTGGTTATGAAATTTCTTTTTATGTAATGAAAATGATCTAAAATTGATTGTGATGACAGTTGTACAACTTTGTGAACATACAAGAAGCTATTGGACTGTATATTTTATGTAGATTTGTATGATTCATGAATGTATCTCAATAAAGCTGTTTTTTATATCTTAAGATGATAAAATGTTCCAGATTTTCAAATCCAATATTGACATGAAAGATAAATGCATATAATTAAAAAATTTTTTGAAAATTATTTGAAAACCAGAGTTACAGAGAGAGGGAGAGACAGAGAGATTTTCCATTTGCTGGTTCAATCCCCAGAAGACTGCAACAGCCAGCCCTGGGCCAAGGCAGAAGGAGCTGGGAGCTCCTTCCAGGTCTCCCATGAGGATAGCAGGGGCCCAAGCACTTCTCCCAGGCCTTTGGCAGGGTGCTAGATAGGAAGTGGAGCAGCTGGGACAAGAACTGGCAGCCACGTGGGATGCTGGCATTGCAAGCAGCAGCTTTACCTTCCACGCCACACTGCTGGCCTCCAGGAACACATTTTAGCATTAAAAAATTTAAAGTTAGAAGAAGTATCAGGTTTTCTAAAGTAACTTGTTAATTTTGGCATCTAATATCAAGTTTGTACATAGGTGATACTCAAGATATTTAAACACTAATTTGGTTTTACGCTCTGGTGGCTCTTTTGGGGCAGGCTTGATGTTTTGCTAGAATCTAGCGATTGTATTCTGAGCAGTGTCATGCAGTTATCCAGAGTTTTCATCAGGTCTACAGGGAAGGTGTGTGAGAACTAACTGACTTGAAGACAATAACATGGAACTTCAGATTCACCTTGTGAATGTGCATTTCCTTTCAAAGTTTCTCTTACTTTCTGTTTCTGAGAAACAACTTGTGGTTTCTGAAACCCATCTTGATGCTGCTAAAGACAGTGCTGAGAAAAAATTGCCACAGTTAAAGAAAAGCAAACAGAACCTATAAAAAATCATTATTTATTTACTTATTCTGGTCTATGAATACACAGTTTGCATAAATCTGATCTTCCATTTGCTGCTTTTTCTTCATGATATGCTACCTTGCCTCCCAATCTCAATGCTCCCAGTACCTTGGCCTTTTTTCCAACTAAACTCTGTTGCTACCCAAACTCTTGGCTAATTCAGATTAACGTCCTCTCCTGAGAGAAACTTTCTCAAGACACTCTCTAAAGTATCACTCCATTTCCATTTTTTGAATAAAGTTAGGACTCCCACCAACCCCGATTTTGCATCTCCTCTTCATTATAAGCTCAAGAAGAGCAGGGTACCTGTTTGTTGCTTGATGTATCCAGGACTACCAGCACTTTGTGTAGATACCTAGTGCTTATTCAACATTAAGATGACTGACTGAACAACTGAGCTGATTTATTAAAGTAGATAACAAATAAATAATCCAGGCGTGGGGCAGTGCTTGACCAAACAATAGGAGCCAGAGAAAGGGAAGTGACTGCCTTTGTTAAAGTCTCAAGGAAGGAGGGGAAAGTGAGGTGGAGGAGGAAGAGGTGCATGTTGCTTGAGTCTTGTGGAGAAACAGTGGTAATATCCTGGTTTGGACTTCATGGTGGGTAATAAGGAAAATTCCAGCCCCCACTTTGGTTTGAGAGATACTGGAGAATGAATAAACCTCATTTAAGAGGAAGGAAAAAGCATTTTAGGTTTCAGTTAAAGGGGATTTGGGTAAAGCTATCTGCACAAATGTTGCAGATATAGTGAAATTTGTTAATTTTGGAGTATGGGAAGTGGAATAGCGATGAAGAGGAGCCCATCTTACCCAAGGCCCAAGAGAAGGAACATAACAGAAATAATACGTGATTAATCCCAAACAAGCAACCTTACTGCATGTTTCCTGAGAGGCTGGCAGTACCTGGTCTAATCTCAGAGAAGAAGTCCTGCACAACACAGAGGGCATTATTCTAGGGTTGACCTCTAAAAACTTACATAGCAAGAGTACTTATTTATGCCACCACTGTGGGATGTTGGCTGTGTGCCAAGCACTGTGTGAGGTACTGGAGTTGGTGGTGTAGTAGTTACAGTGGCAATTTGGACTAAGAAAAGAGTATGTTTCTTCTTCTTCTGTAATACTTCATGTGGTACCATGGCTTATTTATTTTTCCTAGATAAGATAAAGCAGGCCTAATGGATGGGCATCAGCTGCAACCAGTGCATTGTGAACTGCTCACCCAAACTCTGTTTCTGGACACCCTGTTTGTAGTGAGGCAGACAGCTAAGGGGCCCATCAATTGTTTAAAAGGATATTGAGTCAATGATTTCTTTTTTTTTTTTAAAGATTTTATTTTCTTTATTTGAGAGGTAGCGTTAAGACAGAGAGAGGGAGAGACAGAGACGGTACTTACTTCCGTTGGTTCACTCCCCAAAAAGCTGCAATGACTAGAGCTGGAGTGATCAGAAGCCAAGAGCCAGATGCTTCTTCCAGTCTCTCACGTGGGTGCAAGTGCCCAAGGACTTGGGCCGTCTTCTGCAGCTTTCTCAGGCCAGAAGCAAAGAGCTGGATCAGCAGAGGAACAGTGGAGACACAAAGTGGCCCACTTCAGCAGGCAGAGGCTTTAACCTAGTACTCCACCTCACCAGCCCGGAGTCAGTGCCATCTTTGGTCTAAAGCTAAGCATTCTTTTAGATTCTTAAATGATATGTAACACAGTTACTTGTTATCTATTTCCAAAGTTGCAGTGTAAGAAGTAACCCCTCATGATGAACACTCATTGAATAGATGTAGCCTGTATGTAAAAGCACTTTTTACATATACTACCCAATTTATTGGTCTCAGCAACCATGAAAAGTGAGCATTATTATCATTCTAGTCGTAGAGGGATACCTTGTTAATCACACACCCAGACACAATCCCCCTGACTGCAACGCTCATGTTCCTCAAGTACAGCTCACCTCGCTCACTTTGTGGAGCTGCACAGGGTAAGGTCTGTGCCACAGAAATCGCACTGTACGTCAAAGCAATGCAGCCTCGAGGAAGGAAAGGCAAAGGGGCCATGTTAGATGCAGGTGCAGGTTGAGGTCTTCTGCTCTTTGAGCAACTAAGTAGCCCTCAACTAAGGATCTGACATGCCTCTGGGTACTGATGGGTTCTGAAATACTTGACACACACACACACACACACACACACACGTATTGTTTTGATGAGTGAATCAACACAATGTATTCATTCTAATATCCTTAGGGGGCCAGATGAGGCAGAGGAGAGAACAGCTGATGTCCACTAGGCAAGTGGCTCTGTCCAGGAAGGAGGCAAGAAGGGAACAGAGCATCATGGAAGTACCAGAATTTGAGCAGAGTTTTACTATTGTGATTTAGCTCAAAAATTCTTTTGAGTAAGGTTTCCTGTCTGTACGTGATCAGTTTTTGTAATTTTTGTTGTCTTAATGGCAGTTGGCTGAGGAAGTAGGGTGACCTCAGTAGAGGAAAATCTGATTTTTACCCAGTTTGCTTAAGTGGCTGCTTTGGGTCAGGAAGGGTAAGAACATGTTCCTGGTTTGTTATCAGAATGTGGGCAAAAAAGCCCTGGAATGGGGTTGCTCTTCTGGAAGAGTTCTGGTTTGGGGATAAAAGTAACCAATGTCTCTGCCTTCGGGAAGGGGGCGGGGTACCCAAGAGAGGTTAACGGTCCAGGGTGCAGCTGTGGGTCTGTTTGCTCAAGCTAGTTAGTTGAAATGAGAAACCGAAAGTTTAGATAGCTTGACACCCTCTCTCTCCCCTTTTAGAAAACTGTTCCTAACAGAGTGGAAAGTCCCAGACCCCACTCCACCTAAAGCATTTGACAGCAGGACGGCGAAGAGACAAGCATTTGAAATAGGGGCCCATGGAGAAGTTTAAGCCTTTGCTGGACCTGCAAATCAAGCACCGCAGCTCGCTGCTCCTCAGCCTCACCAGCCTGCTGACCGCGGGCGGCGAGCGCCTCTTCTCCACGGTGGTGTTCCAGTGTCCCTGCACCGCTGCCTGGAACTTGCCCTATAGCTTGGTCTGCCTGCTGGTGCCGGCGCTCATGCTCTTCCTCCTGGGCTATTTGCTGAGTGCAAGAACTGGGCACGTGCTGACCGGTTGCTGCACCTCGGACACCAGCGCAAGATGCCCCTCAAGGTGGGGCGGCACCGTGGTGTTCCTGCAGATCAGCGCCTGTGCAACTATCGCGCCGCTCACCTGGGTGGCCGTGGCGCTGCTGGGCGGCTCCTTCTATGAGTGCGCGGCCAGCGGAAACAAGAACCATGCAAGGCGCTTGTGCCAGGATGTCTCCTCTCAGTGCCTGGACCAGCTGCCGCTGGTGCCTTGCTCTCAAGCCAAGGAGTCCAGCGTGCAGGACCTCCTGAAGGTGCTCAAGGCTGAGTCGCAGGTCGGTTGGGGGCGCAGGGCGCAGTGGGGTGGTGCTGTGGACGAGCTTCTGCGGGGTCGACCGCGTGGCGGGGAAGTTGGCGACTCCCTAAGAAAAACTTGAAAGGCTCCCTGCTCGTCATGAACTGCAGGCGATATTGAAATTAAACGAATGTAAAGGAGGAGAGGGATTCAGGCGGTGTCTGGCACCGTAAGTGAACTGCACGCCTCCTCTGTCCCTGAGCCTGTGCTAGGTCTGTTAGCTCCTCCTGTGTCCTCTTAGGTCTCCCAGCTGCCCTGTATTGTTTTCTGAATTTTGTAGCGCATACGCCGAGTCTAGCTAAAAGTGTTCAGGCAGGAGAAAAGCGGGGCAATTATTATGATAAGATGGGTCTGTCAAGCCCCAAGCCACCAATGCCCAGTGTCTGGCCATAGAGCTCAGCGGTTCTTTGCAGTGATGGTGCCTTTCACTGGATTTGCAGAAATTCCACAGGTTCTGAGCTCTAAGGAAGGGTGACACATGGGCTTTTCTGTGAGCCTGGTGACTTGGTTTAAGACTATGGCCTTCCTATGAGGTTAGGGGTTACTGCCACTCCTTAATCTTAAGGGATCAAGGTCAAGGGCAATTTTGTTTCATTTTTAAGATTGATTTGAGTTACAGAGAGAGAGGGACACACACACACACACACACACACACTCTCTCTCTCTCTTCTTCTTTCTGCTGGTTCATCGCCAGGAGCCTGGAACTCTATCCAGGTCTCCCACATGGGTGGCAGGGGCCCAGATTCTTGGACCAACTTCTGTTGCTTTCCCCATATCATTAGCAGGAAGTTGGGTGGGAAGTGGAGTAGCAGGACATGAACTGGCGCCCATAGGGATGTGGGCATTATTGGTGGTGGCTTAACCTGCTGTGCCACGACCCGTCCCCAAATGATTGCTTATATGTAACTGATGAGTAGTTCAAATTGTATCCAAGAATTTTAAAATTTCTTGTAACAAAAGTGATTAATCTGTTAATTTGTTGTCTTCTTAGGTGTGGGGCTGGGGCCTGATAGCATTTATTATTATCGTCTTCCTGCTTTTCAAAGGAATCTCTCGATGCCTATCTCCAGTTAGTTTTCTGCAGCTGAAATTCTGGAAAATCTATTTGGAACAGGAGCAGCAGATCCTTAAAAGTCAAGCCACAGAGCATGCAACAGCATTGGCAAAAGAGAACGTCAAATGTTTCTTTGAGAGCTCGCATGCAAAGGAAATCCACACTCCAAGCATTAAAGAATGGCAGCAGATTTCATCACTATATACTTTCAATCCGAAGGACCAGTACTACAGCATGTTGCACAAATATGTTAACGAAAAAGAGAGTCACAATATCAGTTCTTGTGAACATGATGTGGTGGTTCCTGTTCTTGGTTTTGTGGATTCACCTGGTATAAGCATCACTTGTGATTTATAACCTTAAAAAAATCTTTCGCAAGCTTCACTTTCTCCGGAGACCAACTCCAGCCAGTCCAGGGTCCCAAGGTGTGAGAGGTGTTGGCGCTTCAAGAAATGAGAGACACACTCACAGCAAGGCTGATGGCATGGCTCTGGCTCTCAAGCATCAGACTTCATTTTTATGTCATGTTGCGCAATGATTCTTTCTTCTTACAATAACAAGTTTGTTGTTCACTTTCTTCTAGTTATAACTTCTTTGATTTCCAAGGGCATATTCAGAGCATGGGTTGCAATCATAGACAGGTGCAAGATAATGGGCTTCCCACACAAGCCAAGGTTTGGAGTGCTGTTGAGCTATGCAGAAATTGGCTACACAAGCTAGAGTATTACCTTCGTAATCTAATCTTTACTAGGAGCCCCAAGGTCAAAGCAGGCCCTTTTTAAAATGTATCCCCTCTTTGCAGTTCTTTCTGTACCTCTAATTTCTTTATTGTACTTATACAAAAGTTCACTTAAGTCTATTCTACAGTTTTGACCTAACCATTGTAGTATTTGTAGCATATATGGAATTAAAGCTTTATTAACATTTGCCCTTTTTTTTTTTTTTGGTGGGAAGTATATACCAGGGAACGTGTTGGCTTTTAATTCTTTTTTTTTCTTTTTTTTTATAACGCTTTTATTTAAAGAATATGAATTTCCAAAATACAGCTTATAGATTACAATGGCTTCCCCCCCATAACTTCCCCCCCACCCGCAACCCTCCCCTTTCCCACTCCCTCTCCCCTTGCTTCACATCAAGATTCATTTTCAATTCTCTTTATATACAGAAGATCAGTTTAGGATATATTAAGTAAAGATTTCAACAGTTTGCCCTCACATAGCAACACAAAGTGAAAAATACTGTTGGAGTACTAGTTATAGTATTAATTCACAATGTATAGCACATTAAGGACAGAGATCCTACATGATATATTTTTTTACTATGACTCTAGATTAAGTGGACTGTCTGCTTTTGCTGGAGCCTTAGAGGCTTGAGATGGGTGTGGCCTGAGAGCTCTGTTTGGTTCCTCCGGGTTGAGGGTGTGTCAAAGGAGACACTCCCAGGTTAGGCGTGGTAAATCTCTCTGTTACTTTTTTTTTTTTTTTTTTTGGTTCAAAAGGGAAGTAATTCCACACAGCTGAATGGAATTGGGGGTGGTTAGCAGGCAAATGATATACCCACAGGAGCCAGAGATCGGAAGCTCTTTCCCAAGGACCACAGAGGGAATCTCTGCGGCCTTCAGTGTGGGTTCAAATTCTCCTGCAGTCTCACCACTGGGCTACCAAGGCTACCGAACTGTAGCGTCTCTGGAGAGTATTCACGTGGTGAATTCCGTGAGTTCTCTCCCCAACCGTCTCTTTTTTCACAGTCTCAGTTCATTAGCACCACACATTATTAGGTTCTAATCTCCTGTTATTTCACCCCCATGCCCAGAGTCAGGTTTTTCTGCTAGACTCAGGGCCAGTGCAGACCTGAGGTCACCCTGCTTATGACATATGTCCAAAATGGTGCCTGCTCTTTGTTTTGCTCACCTTTGAGAGGTGGGCGGAGAGTGTCCGTATCGGTCACTTTTTTCTTTCTCTCTCTCTTCTGGTTAGCCTGGTAAACTTTTCCCCACAGGGTTTCAAGCCTTATTCGCTCTAGTCTCCTCTTTCCGCTTCCCTGCTGGTGTTTCGGGCTATTGAGGATCGGCTCACCTGGCGTTCCAGCGCTGGTGCGTTGAGTCTGCTGCTGGTGTCCCGAACTGCAGGCTCCCACGCTCTCCTCAAAGGTCCACTGTGAATCACTAGTTCTGGAAGAGTTTCCTCTGCTGTTTCTTCCCCTACTCTTCCTTGAACCCGCAGTATCTCCACTTTTATTAAACTGTCTCTCCCCGGACTATCGGTGTGCTGCCTTCCTATTCCGCCATCTTGCCCTAATCCCGGCTTTTAATTCTTTTCCACAAACAGCTCAGCCTTGCATAAAGCATTAACTCTTTTTCCTACACTAACATTCTGCTTGATTAAAATTCTACAAAGCAATGGACATTTTGGAGGTTATGAGACTAAGTGCTCTTCCCCAACATTAGGAGTACAGCAATCATTAGCAGGACCACCACGAAGCTCTGGCTTGCTTATGCAGAGTGTAGTTCCCATCAAACCTAAAACCTCCACAAGGACCGCAGCTGTCATTCTCACGCCTTGCTGAGACAGACCTTCTGCAGTGACCTTGTCAGCCAGCTAAAGTTGCCTTGGCCTGACCAACTTTCTAAAAAAATATTGGTATTGCTTATGACTGCCTTTTTTCTTTCCATATTGTAGTCATTTAGATCTGAAATTAAAATATGGAGATTAGGGGCTGGCACTGTGGTGTAGCTGGTAAAGCCACCTCCTACAGTGGTGGTATCCTTTATGGACACAGCTGTATTTTTGGCCATCTGAGGAGTGAATAAGTAGATGCAAGACCTCTCTTTCTCTCTCTGTATAACTCTGACTTTCAAATAAATAAATAAATAAATAAATATAAAAAATGGAGATTAATATATTTTTTGACAGGCAGAGTTAGACAGTGAGAGAGAGAGAGACAGAGTGAGAGTTATAGACAGAGAGAGAGACAGAGAGAAAGGTCTTCCTTCCACTGATTCCCTCCCCTAATGGTCACAACGGCCGGCACTGCGCCGATCTGAAGCCAGGAGCCAGGTGCTTCCTCCCAGTCTCCCATGCGGGTATAGGGACCCAAACACTTGAGCCATTTTCCACTGCCCTCCTGGGCCACAGCAGAGAGCTGGACTGGAAGAGGAGCAACCGAGAGTAGTACCTGGCAGCCCAATTGGGACTAGAACCCCAAGGTGCCAGTGCCGCAGGTGGAGGGTTAGCCAAGTGAACCACAGTGCCAGCCAGAGATTAATATCTTTATTAATTATTCAACAAATAAGGCCAAACACACAAATACACAACAACAACAACAACAAAAAACCTCAAGGGAATTTGATTCACCTCTAGTGACAAACTAGAAGTCTTATTTTCTTTTTTAAATATTTTATTTACTTATTTGAGAGCCTGAGTTACAGAGAGAGAGAGAGAGACAGAGGCCGAGAGAGAGAGAGAGATCTTCTATCCTCTGGTTCACTCCCCAAATGGCTGCTGTGGCCGGAGCCAAGCTGATCCAAAGCTAAGGGCCAGGAGCTGCTTCTGAGTCTCCCACATAGGTGCAGAGGCCCAAGCACTTGGGCTATCTTCTGCTGCTTTCCTAGGCAATCAGCAGGAAGCTGCTTAAGAAGTGGAGCTGCCAGAACTCGAACCAACTTCCCTATGGGATACGGGCACCGCAGGTAGGATGCTTAACCTACAATGTCACAGTGCTGGCCCTAGATCTAGAAGCCTTAAATCTCCATTCCAGCACCCTTGTCAAATAAACAACTTTAATCTTTTTGTAAACACTGCTTTCCAAAATAGACAAAAGATAAACTGTTTTAACAAAAACAAGGAAAGAACAATTGAACTTTAGGACTTTTTACTAGGTTAGCTGATATTAATTTCAAGTTCACTTTCTTTTCAACAACAGCTATTAAGAACTTAAAAACTATAACACTTTAGTAGATTCAGTGGTGCGATGGACAGCACATGGGACTTCTGACTGAACCTGCTGTGATAATTCTAAGATTATGGTATTCCATGGTGCTACTGTGATTGCTATACAAAAGTTAATCATGCTAGTCCCAGTTGGGGCACCAGATTCTGTCTTGGTTGCTCCTCTTCCAGTCCAGCTCTCTGCTGTGGCCTGGGAAGGCAGTGGAGGATGACCCAAGTGCTTGGGCCCTGCATCCACATGGGAGACGAGGCTCCTGGCTTTGGATCGGCAAAACTGATTTATTCAAAAGCCAGAGTTATACAAAGAGAGAAGGAGAGTCAGAGCGAGAGAGAGAGAGAGAGAGAGAGCGAGAGAGAGAGAGGTCTTCCATTTGCTGGTTCACTCCCCAACTGGCTGCAATGGTTGGAGTTGTGGTGATCCAAAGCAAGTAGCCAGGAGCTTCCTCCAGGCCTCCCACATGGGTACAGAGGCCCAAGGACTTGGAAAATCTACTGCTTTCCCAGGCCATAGTAGAAAGGTGGATCAGAAGTGGAGCAGCCGGGACTCAAACCAGCTCCCATATGGGATGCCAGCACTGCAGGCTTTGGCTTTACCCACTACGCCACAGTGCCAGACCCCAGATAAAACCTTATTTCTTGATAAAGATAGGATTTTTTAAGGACATTTGTCTTTCATTTGTTTATCACTGCAGCCCATCTCCAAAATTTATGACTTTTCTGCATTCTAGAAAAATGCGGTATGAAAACTTGAAACTGTAAAGCAATCCAGCACTGGTCACATTTAGCCTTTCTTCCTCCCTTGGCAGACCTTAACGTTGATTTGTGTTTGCCCTTTCTCTGCACAGGGCAGTTGAAGAGGACTAGTCAGCAGAGCAGAAATGAACAGTTTTGTTTTCTCTTCTCTAAAAGAGGAATGTTGAAGCTCCTGTCATTTCTGCTTTTATTTTTGCTTCTTTTATTTCACTGTCTAGTTAGTTTTGTATGTTCTTCCCTCTCACAACATTTTTTCTGGTCTTCCATTTATACTTACATCTTCTTTAGCATTTTTTCTATATCTTGTTGATTTGGAGTCCACTTTCTTTTGTATAGTCTTAAATATTATTGTGGAAGTATATGTGTTTAAGGTAAAACATTACAGGAGCCAGTATTGTGGTGTAGTAGGTGAAGCCTCCGCCTGTGATGCTAGCATCCTGTATGCTGGTTCTAGTCCTAGCTGCTCCATTTTTTTTTCTCCACTTCTGATCCAGCTCCCTGTTAATGTGCCAGGGAAAGCAACAGAAGATGGTCCATGTACTTGGGCCCCTGCACTCACATTCGAGATCCAGAAGAACTTGTGGCTCCTGGTTTCCTGGCTTTGGTCTGGCCCAGCCCTGACCATTGCAGCCATTTGAGGAAGATTTCTCTCTCCCACCCCTGGCTCTTCTTCTTTCTGTAACTCTTTCTTTCAAATACATAAAATAACTATTTATAAAGCTAAAATATTACAATGGTAGAGAATTATGTGAAGTAGAAAGTAAAATTACTCATTTCTTTGCAATGTATTCTTCCCAGAGGCAGCTGAGTTCTGTGTTTACAAAAACACGGTCACACTGTAAATGTTGTTCTATAGTTTTTATGAAATATAGTCCCGTGTTGTTATATAGCGATTTATCTCTTTAAAAATCACTGCATAGTATTCTACTGGTTGATAGACATGACCTCTATTTTGTTAATTACACACATGTATACATGTTCATAAAATAGACAATAAGCACCAAGTTATCAAACGTGGCCACTTCTAAAGACTGAGATTTACACAGGAGATTTTCTAAAATCGTGTGCGGTTTTCTATCTGTGGATTTTTAGTAATGCATAAGAAATACTAGTTGTGTAATTAGAAAAGATTCAAAAGAACCTTCACATAGCAGAGGGCTTTGCAGTCAACTTTTGCCTCTTTCACCTCATTTCAGTTTCCCAAGTTGGCCGGATACCCACAGAACACATCATCCACATGTGCAGATGAAGAATTGAAAGTTGCTACGATAAACTCCTTTAGTCAAGCTAGGCGTAACTGAAGCTGAGGGGCTGAGCTTCTCTAGAATATGAGGTTGGAGGTTGCTACTTGGTTGTTTTCATTTCTGGGTTAGATTCTTCCCTTCTTAGCCCTTTGGGCCCCTTTCTGAGCAGAGGAGTTTCAGATGTCCTCCGTGACCTCCAATATTTCTCTTTTCACCTTGAAACTTGGTGACTGGGGGTAGCCATGACCTCATTCAAGAAACATAGGTAAGGCAGTACAGTATGTCATGATGGGAACGTGGTCACTGCTCTTTAGTGGGACAGAGGAGTCCTCCAGACTTGGTGCCAAACAGACCTGATTATGGGATCCACAAGCATTTCTATCCTCCATGTGTATTCGTTTGCTGTTAACCAAGTCATTCTGCATAATCACCCCCAACCTGAATCTTAGATTCATACCCAGCATACGCTATTAATACTTGCTGAAAAACAAGCATATGGTATAACAAATGATGCCACATTGTATAGAGTGGCAACCAGACAAACAGTTTACAGGATTTAAGATTAACCATGAGACCCTTGCTTATTCAAAGCCTTGACCCGAATATCAACGCTTGCTGATTGATCAAAGAAGGAAATCCTGAGGAAAGCATCTGAAAATAGATTTAGCCGCGTGTCTTGGGCTAACAACTGTACTGGAACTCCTAAGTTTCACAGCCTCCTGCGTCTTACCTCCAAACACTCTTCAAAGCAGTAAAGATGGAGAAACCCTCCCTGTCTGTGTCAGCCTTAGCAACAGCATGTGCTGCCGGTTTTATCAGCAGCTAACTCCCGCTGGGTATCTGCTATGTGTCAAACACTTGGCCTGCCTTGAGAGCTAATCCTTTACTTGATTGTGTGTTTTTCAAGATTTATTTTATTATTTGAAAGGCAGGGTTACAGAGAGGCAGAGGCAGAGACAGAGGGAGAGGTCTTCCATCCACTGGTTCACTCCCCCAATGGCCATGGTGGCCAAGATGTGCTGATCTGAAGCCAAGAGCTTCTTCTGGGTCTCCTACATGGGAGCAAGGGGCCCAGGGGCTTCGACCACCTTCTACTGCTTTCCCAGGCCATAGCAGATAGGAAGTAGAGCAGCCAGGGCTGGAACCAGTGCCCACATGGGATGCCATACTGCAGGCAGTGGCTTTACCCAGTATGCCACAGTGCCAGCCCCTGATTGTATTTTGTCTCTTCCTCTTTGTTACCCATCTATGCAATACCTCTTGTTAATTGTGATATAAGGACTGTGGAATTGATTGTATTATATCTTATCCAACAAGAGAGATCTGAATCAATCAAGGGATAAATTCCCTCAAGATCCTTTGCCACAAGGCTCAGAACTTTTTAAAAAAATATTAATTTATCTATTTGTAAGGTAGAGCTACAGAGAGGCAGAGGCAGAGAAAGAGAGAGGTCTTCTTCCATCCAATGGTTCACTCCCTAGTTGGCTCCAATGCCAGAGTTGCGCCTATCCGAAGGCAGGAGCCAGGAACTTCTTTTGGGTCTCCCACATAGGTGCTGAGGCCAAAGGACTTGTGCCATCTTCAACTGCTTTCCCAGACCATAGTAGAGAGGTGGATCGGAAGTGGAGCAGCTGGGACTCGAACCAGTGCCCATACAGGATGCCGGCACTGCAGGCAGTGGCTTCACCAGCTAAGTCACAGCACTGACCCCAAACATTTAAAAGTTTCAAATGAAAGACAAATCCTGTAAGATCAGGAAGTTTATTGTCATTTTGAAAATTGTGAGACATCAAGCATTGAGAAGGGTATTTGAAACATTTGTGTACAATTTAAAGAATAATTACTAAGCAAACATAAAGTACTGTTTGAAGACATTCCAAATACTGCTGGAGTTTGTGGACACAAAAGGCTTTTATAGCCTTGGCAGCTCAGGACAAGAGCCTTGGGTGATCACTGATGTCATAAATAAGAGTGTCAATTGTTAAAGCAACAACAGGAGTCACTGTGCACTTACTCCCCAAGTAGGAACTCTGTCCTTAAGGAGTTGTACTAGGAGAATTAACCGTAAAACTTGTCTCCCATGAACTCCTTATCAAGAGTCCAGCTCCAGGCCTCTGTCTCTCCTTTTTCTTGCTCCTGCTGCCTCTTTTGCTTCAGGCTGCATTTGGCTGTATTAGGCCTGGTTCACCACCTTCAGGTCTGGAAGGGGTGACAGGAGCAGTGGCCTCAGGGCTCAGCCCTGGGGCCTGGTCTGGTTTACTCTTTTTTTTTTTTGATAGGTAGAGTTACAGACAGTGAGTGAAAAAGACAGAGAGAAAGGTCTTCCTTCTGTTAGTTCACTCTCCAATTGGGCACAATGGCTAGAGCTGCGCTGATCTGAAGCCAGGAGCCAGGTGCTTCTTCCTGGTCTCCCACGTGGGTGCAGGACTTGGACTTGGACCATCCTCTAGTGCTTTTCCAGGCCACTGGACTGGAAAAACTGCACTGCAAGAAGAGGGGCCAGGACAGAATCCGGCGCCCCAACTGGGACTAGAAACCAGTGCCCCTATGGGATACTGGTGGCGCAGGCAGAGAATTAACCTAGTGTGCCATGGCACTGGCCACTTGGTTTACTCTTACAAAACTTAGCATACTTGTTTTCATGTACTCAGACTCCCTCCTGGGGCACACAGCCTTCTTTCACCTTCGCTGCTTGCACCAGGTCCTGTGGAGTCACTGTGTTGAAGCAACATCCTTGCCACCAGTCCCGTCTGTTACAGAGGGAGTCACCATCTTGAAAACGCAAACCACTGCTTGATGTAGTTTTAATTAGCATTTCCCTAATCATTAAAACCTTTGGGCATATTTTCACATAGTCACTAATCATTTACATAACCCTTTTTATGAAATACCTATTCATATATTTTGCCCATTTTTATATATTTTGATTTTATATCTCTATAAAATCATCATATTTCATTATTTTATTCACTTAACCAAAAAAAATTTTAGGTGCCTGTTATGTTCTACAATAATTAGCACATACAAATGAACTAATGGCAAAGACCCTGTTCTTGTGGAATTTACATTCTGGGGGGAAGAGAGATGATCAAAGTAGGCATAACAAGTAAGGAAATAATTGGAGATGTCAAATAGAGACAGATACGAGTACTATGGAAAAAACAAGAACATTTTATGAAATATCAGTAATGGTGAAGGTAGGACAATCGTTCCTTTACTGAGAAGTCTCCTCTGAGCAGATTTGAAGAGGTGAAAAGTAAGCTAGGTCAGCCTGAGAGTGGTGAGTAAGGGAACAAAAATAGTCTACCATGTCAGAGACCTGAGTGGGTGATAGGAAAACCATGTGCAGGCTGTGGGCCCTGTAAAGACTTCAGCTTGCACTCTGAATGGGATGAATAACCACAGCCACGTTCCCCCACAATGCTTATACTCTCTCATAATTGAGAGAGACCATGGAATACTCTACAGAAGACAAGAACCTGATGATTTCAAAATAAGAGAAACTTATGCTCCCTCTTAGGCTATAGGTGGCCACAGAGCTAGAACTAAGGAAATGATGCCTAAGATCAAATGACTGGGGCTGCACTGTGCCACAGTGGGTTAAGCCACTGTCTGCAGTCCTGGCATCCCACATGAGTACTGGTTCAAGTCCCAGCTGCTCCACTTACAACCCAGCTCTCTACTAATACATCTGGGAAAGCAGCAGAGGACAGCCCAAGTCCTTGGGCCCCTGAACCTACATGGAAGACCTGGAAGAAGCTCTTGGATGTGGCTTTGGATTGGCCCAAATGGCCCAAATGTGGTCCTTTTGGGAGTAACCCAGAAGATGGAAAATCTCTCTGTAACTCTGACCTTCAAAAAAATAAATCTTAAAAAAAAAAAAAAAACTGAATGGACTATGTAACTGTGGAATTCAAGTTACATGGGAAGTGCATGTGTATCTACATGTGTAGTGCAAGATTTCTCTTATGGCACCTTAAGTACATTTTTCAAGATCTGTTTTGATAAAAAAGACTATGACATGGGGCCAGTGCTGTGGAATAGTGGGTAAAGCCTCTGCCTGCAGTGTCAGCATCCCATATGAGTGCTGTTTCTAGTGTCGGCTACTCCACTTCTGATCCAGCTTTCTGCTATGCCCTGGGAAAGCAATAGTAGATGGCCCAAATCCTTGGGCCCATTCACCTGTGTGGGAGACCTGGAGGAAGCTCCTGGCTCCTGGCTTCGGATTGGCATGACTCCGGCCATTTGGGCCACTGGGGAGTGAACCAGTACGTGGAAGACCTCTCTCTCTCTCTCTCTGACCTCCTCTTCTCTCTTTGTGTAACTCTGTCATCTTATAAATAAATTTTTAAAAAATGAATATGACATAAGAAACTTGATTTCATAAAGTTATTGATAATGATTAGAAATGAACTTGTATATAGATAGTCATAGTTGTCTTTAACAATTATGCAACTCAACTTTTCAGTGATTCTTGTTGTTAAGTTTTGGGCTCCATTTAACAATACTCTCATGCTCATTATCCACTTCTTAATACATTCATTATCAGTCATTCAAGAAACATCCAAACATATTGAGAACATTTGCCATACGTGGGAGTGTTCATGTTCCCATGATTAGCAGCTAATTTACTGGAGACAGATTACACTGCATTCATGGCTCAACCTCCACTGGTGATGTGACTTAAATACGTCTCCAATTTCAGTTTCAAAATCTGTAAAGTTCGGGATAAACATAGTACTTCCCCTGATGATTTTGTGAGGATTAAATGAGATAATGCCTAGAAAGTGTTTATATACAGGAAATACTCTGTCTTAGTCCATTTTCTGCTGCTGTAACACAATAGTTGAGACTGAATGATTTTTAAATACTACAGATAAATTTGGCTCAATAATCAGGAGACGAAGGAGTCCAACAGCATGAGACTGGCATTTGGTGAGGGATTTTGAGATCTGTTATAACGTGGGAGAAGGGTAAGTGAGCACGTGTGAGTCAGAGGTTAAGAAAACTGAGCAGAATTTATCCTTTTTATTAGGAATTACTTCCAACAATGATGACATTAATCTATTCACAGGGATGTCCTCATGATATTATCACATCTTAAGCTTCCACCTTTTAATTGTGTTACTCTCATGATTATGAAATGTGAGACTGTCGTTGATTGGTTTCTAGAAGTTGTCATGGGTCAACTGGGATAAACTTCTATTTGATTCTTCTGATTTCTATTATTTTTAAGATTTTATTTATTTATTTGAAAGGCAGGGTTACAGAGGCAGAGACAAAGAGAGAGGGAGAGGGAGAGAAAGAGCAAGAGGGAGGGGGGGAGAGAGAGAGAGAGAGAGAGAGAGAGAGAGAGAGGTCTTCTGCTGGTTCACTCCCCAGATGGCTGCAACAGCCGCAATGGCTGGATCCATGCTAATCTGAAACCAGGAGCCAGGAGCTTCCTCTGGGTCTCCCACCCGGGTGCAGGGGTCCAAGGACTTGGTCCATCTTCCACTACTTCCCCAGGCCATAGCAGAGAGTGTATCAGAAGTGGAGCAACTGGGACTCGAACCAGAGCCGATATGGGATGTCAGTACTGCAGGCGGCGACTTAAGCCGCTGCACCACAGCGTGGGCCTTTGTTGTTCTGATTTATTTATTTATTTATTTATTTTTATTTATTTATTTATTTATTTTTGACAGGCAGAGTGGACAATGAGAGAGAGAGACAGAGAGAAAGGTCTTCCTTTTGCCGTTGGTTCACCCTCCAATGGCTGCCGCAGCCGGCGCGCTGTGGCCGGAGCACCGCGCTCATCTGATGGCAGGAGCCAGGTGCCAGGTGCTTTTTGCTGGTCTCCCATGGGGTGCAGGGCCCAAGCACTTGGGCCATCCTCCACTGCACTCCCGGGCTACAGCAGAGATCTGGCCTGGAAGAGGGGCAACCGGGATAGAATCCGGTGCCCCAACTGGGACTAGAACCCGGTGTGCCGGCGCCGCAAGCCGGAGGATTAGCCTGTTAAGCCACAGCGCCGGCTGTTCTGATTTCTTGTTTACAGTTTGGGTCGATGACCCTTCTGATGTCCAAAATCCTTTTCTTGGATTTGGAGAATAGACAGTTTCTGTTTTTGCAGGAATCGAGAGACTGCTTCTGATGGTGTCCCCACTGTTCGCCTAGTGCTTGTCATAGTGCTTGGCTTAGTGAGCAGATCCAAATCCCTTTGCTTGTCATTCAAAGCTCTGGAAACTACTTTCTCTCCTGCCACTGCTGACCTCTCTACTATACCCACTAATACCAGCATGAAATACATTTGGCTCTGCTGCACTTCTCCATTTAACTGATTTCTAATATCTCTAGGCCAGGTCTGAGATTTGATTTTACGTGATGTATAAGTTAATTGCCTGTTACTAAATCATGGAAGCTGACAGAAAAGATAAAGTTTTGGGGCCTATATTAATCACAGCAAAGTAAACAGCTTGTGTCTTACATCTGCCTTGATTCCCCTTGTCCCTAAGTCCTGAAGGGACAACACAAAAGGGTTAGATGAATACTTGCACACACAATAGGTTACATTACAGAGAGGACCCTAAGCTGGGGGCACCACCATTTTATAGAAAGCAGTAACTGAACCCTTTCTTTGCCCAAGAGGAAGATGTTACTTCATATATCTAGGTTGTTTGTACAAATACAGCCCCATCCAAGCAAGAGTCCTTTGGGAGATTCTTCATAGACTCTTCCAGTACAGAGTAATTTCCATATTCCAAGCCCTATTTCAATCATACTCCTTCTCAATATCTTCCCCAGGTACAGTCATGTACCCTATAGTGACATGTCCATCAACAGTGGACCATGTAAACAAGGGTAATTCCATACTATTATAAAGGAGCTGGCCTTGTGACATGGTAGTTGTAATGTAACACACCACACGACTTACATATTTATGGTAATGCCAGTGCAAACAAACTTGTTACACTGCCAGATGTTATAGAAATATAAAAGTGGTGGATGTTCTGCATAGTGATTAAGATCCTACTTGAGACATCTGCATTCCATGTTGAAGTGTGTGGTTGAGTCCTGGTTCCTCCGCTTCCGATCCAGATTCCTGCTAATGCACACCCTGGGAGGCAGCAGACTGGCTTAAATACTTGGATCCTTGCCACAGAGGAGTTCTGTGTTCCTGGTTTGGCCTGGCCTACCCATGGCTGTTGGGGATCTGGGGAGTGAGCCAGCAGATAGAAGACCTCTTTCAGTTTGTCTCTCTCTGCCTTTCATGTAAAATTAAAGTAAATGAAGATGTAAAAATATAGCACATACAATTATATACAGTACAGAATAATTGATGATGTTATTGAATATTATGATAGCATGATTTTATCATTTATTTATAGTATATTTTTATATTTATAAAAAAGTCTACTGTAAAACTACACTGGAAGCAGCCTCATGTGTCTCATGTTTATTGCTTCCCGATTACATATTTTTCTTTTACGCTTGATTTAATCTCATGTTACTTGATTCATCATGGGCCTAGGAAAAATAAACTATACCATATATATGTGCCATAAACCCTAGGTGTGTAGAAGGCTATACTATGTAGGTTTGGGAAATACTGTTTCATTTGTATAATACTGTTGGATATTTTCACAACTAATTCCCTAATGATGCATTTCTTAGAATATATCTCTGTCTTTAAGCACCACAGCTTTCCTAGAATTCCTATGACTTTACTTCATATACTTACTCTAGTGGTTGATTGTACATCTTATTGTATCATAGTGAAACAACCTCTTTTTTTTTCAATAAGAGTTTATGACTTCTGAAAATTTTTGAAAACATCATCTGAGAGGCCGGCACTGTGGCATAGCGAGTAAAACTGCTGCCTGCAGTGCCGGCATCCCATATGGGTGCCAGTTTGAGTCCTGGCTGCTCCATTTCCCATCTAGCTCTCTCTTATAGTGTGGCCATCTGTACCTGGTGGGAGACCCAGAAAAAGCAATTGGTTTTGGGCTTCAGCTCGGCGGAGCTCCAGCCATGTGCTGTCATCTGGGGAGTGAACCAGCGGATGGAAGACCTTTCTCTCCCTGCCTCTGTCTCTCTGAAACTCTGCCTTTCAAATAAATAAATAAATCTTTAAAAATTATTTGAGGGTTTTTTGGTTTCTTTTGTTTTTTGTCTAGTGGTTAAGATGATGGTTGGCATGCCTGCATCCCTTATCAGAGTGTGTGGATTTGAGTTCTTGCTCCAGCTGCTTTATCCAGCTTCCTACTAATACAGTCCCTGGCAGGCAGCAGTGATGGTTTGATTAGTTGGGTAGGTTCCTGCCACTCATGTAGAAGAGCCAGTTTTATTTCCTGGATCCTGGCTTCGGTTTGACTCAGCCTCCACCCTTGTGAGCATTTGGGGAGTAGACCAGAGGGTGGAAGTTGTCTACCTCTTTCTCTTTGCCTCTTAAATAAATGCAACTAATTGATTAAGTTGTAAACACTATCAAGATTATTTTATAAGTAAATAACAAATCTGAAAAATGAGAAATTATCTTTATTTTATTAGGAAGAAATACTTTTAAGTATCACAAACATTTCATGGAATTTTAAGACACAAAGAGCATAACCATTAAAAAACATCAGTAATCAGTTGCCCCATTTTAGGAAATACATTATGAATTCCAGACTTAAGCCAAGTGTTCATAAATCAGGTGATTTCTTGTTATTTGTTGATCTCTTATTTGTGATATTCATTTCTTTGCTTAAAAAATTGTTTATTTATTTGAGGGGAGAGAGAGAGAGAGAATGAGCGGGCTCCTATCCACCGGTCCACTCTGCAAATGCTCACAGTGATTGGAGGCAGAAACTGAGAACATGATCCAGTCTCCCGTGTAGGTGGCAGGAACCCAGACACTTGAGTCATCCCCCCTGTCTTCCAGGGTCTGCATCATCAGGAAGCTGGAATCAGGAGATCAAACCTAGGCACTCTGATGTAGAAAAACCTCTGGACCAAATGACCTCCCCCTGAACTCCATTTCTTACAATCTCATTATAGCATCAGAAAAAAAGTACATAAATATATTTAATATTTTTGTGCATATGGTAAAGAAACAATATTGAAATGACAGAAAAACTTTTTTTTTTTTTCATGGAGTATCCACCCACAGTTTTGGGTTATTCATGCTCTATAGACACAGTTAGAGTGGAAACTACTTCAGATAATTAGAGGCAAATGGCCACCAACTGTTGTTTGATTAACTTCATGATATTCTTCAATCATATGCTAATACAAAGAAAAGAAATTTGAATAAACTCAAATCTGCGATATGGTCAAGGTTGAGGCAACCTACCTCAACGGCCAAGCAGGTGAATGAATACATCAGGGATTCATTAAACCATAGTTTATTTCATGGATACTGGAATGTCATGTGCCTAGGTATCTAGACACATAAAAGCACTTATAGAGAACACAGTTTATAAAAAGAAAAACAGATGTCTTCCCTCGTAAAATCAAAACAATTCTTGCCCCACTCTAAGGTTCCAGCTCTGCTCAAGATTTTCTGATGAGGGAACTGCTCCCAAGCCTTTAGCCCTGCACCCCTGTGGGAGAACCGGAAGAAGCTCCTGGCTCCGGGCTTCAGACTGGTGTAGCTCTGGCCATGGTGGCCAATTGGGGGAGTGAACCAGCGGATGGAAGACCTCCCCCCGCCCCCTGCTTCTGCTTCCCCTTCTCTCTCTGTGTAACTCCAACTTTCAAATAAATAAATGAAAAAGTTACAGAGAGAGAGAGAGAGAGAGAGAGAGAAAGAGAGAGAAAGAGAGAGAGAGAGAGAAAGGGAGAATCAAAGAGAGATCTTTGATCTACTGGTTCACTCACAAGATGACTGCACTGCCAGAACTGGGCTGATCCGATGCCAGGAGCCAGGAGCTTCTTCTGGGTCTCCCTTGTGGGTACAGAGGCCCAAGCACATGTCATCTGCTGCTTTCCCAGGCACATAGGCAGGAGGCGGGATCATATTGGAGCAGACAAGTCTTGAACCAATGCCTGTATGGGATGCTGGTACCTCCAGCTGCAGGTCAACCAGCTATGTCACAGCACTGGTCTCTGGAAGGGTTACTTATAAGGACTTTGACAAGAATATTTTAATGTCCTGAGTTCAAATGAAATCTCTAGTGACCATATTGATCAACTCTGGTGGTGATTTTGCTCTCTATATTGATTTCAGTGTGAAAAATACTGTAATTATTGCCAGATTTTCTTCTCCATAGGCTTTCTTCAACTCGCAATGTCACAGAAGTTAGTTCGACTCAATTTATTGAGCATTCATGACACTATCACAGTCCAGTGGGAGCAGGAAAGACCTATAATCAAATAATTATAATGCAATGGAGTTTGTGCAGAGATTTATGTTTATAAATTTCAGAGAACTTCTTGAATGTTTCATCAGATATGGATGAGATGAGGCATGCTACATCGATAATTAAGGAGTTGGAAAAGGGTGGGAAGGGAAGGTGTTTCGAGAACATGAATACTGACAAGAGTTGGAACATGGATTTCCACTAGGTGTAAAGGAAAAGCATGTGAAAAGGCACAGAACATGAGCAATGTTGTGAATTCAGGGAGCAAACTAGCTCAGCACTGCCCTGGCACTGGGTGCTGGTACTGGAGAGAAAGGCAGAGGTAGGTGACAGGTTTCATTTGTCTTCAGAGGTTACTTATTCTTAGCCCTGTAGAAATGGAGAGGCAGTAAAGAAATTGGTGATACCACTAAATATGGATGGATCATTCTGGTGAAGGAATTTTTTGTTAGTCTATATTATGACTTCTATAAACACAGAGAAAAATAGGATACCATAATGAACCACCATACATATAAATACAACAATTGTCAACAGTCAGAAACAAGTTTTTTTTAAAAAAGATTTATTATTTACTTGAGAGAGTTACACAGAGAGAGGAGAGGCAGAGAGAGAGAGAGATCCTCCATCCGATGGTTCATTCCCCAATGGCTGCAAAAGTCATAGCTGTACTGATCTGAAGCCAAGAACCAGAAGATTCTTCCAAGTCTCCCAGTGGATACAGGACCCAAGGACTTGGGCCATCTTCTACTGCTTTTCCAGGCCACAGCAGAGAGCTGGATCCGAAGTGGAGCAGCCAAATCTCCAACAGGTGCCCATATGAGATGCTGGCACTTCAGGCCAGGGTGTTAACCTTCTGCACCTCAGCACCGGCCCCCAGAAATAAGTTTATTAAGGGAGGTTTGAAGCATAAACAGAGTCAAGAACACAGCAGATTGTAACTCCATGCACCCATAAGCCAGTTTCACTATCAACTGATTGCCCATCTTATTGTGTTCCCACACTCTCCTCCATTATCAAATTGTTTTGAGACACAACCCAAATATCATGTTATCTCACCTGTAAATCTGCAAGTTCACATTTTAAAAGAAGGGACACTTATAAATCCCACAATTCCATCAGCACATCTAGGAAATAAAAAAGTTTCTTAACGTCACCAAAAATCCTGTCAGCATTCAAGATTTGGCTTTTCTCATAATGATAATGTGTGTTTGAATAGGGATTCTATAAAGTCCATATATTACTAGATTGAAATACTCCTTACATATCTTTTTTGTTTGTTTATTCAATTCTTTTTAAAAATTTTTTATTATTTTATTTTATTTATTTTTTTGACAGGCAGAGTGGACAGCGACAGAGAGAGAGACAGAGAGAAAGGTCTTTGTTTTGCCGTTGGTTCACCCTCCAATGGTCGCCGCGGCCGGCGTGTTGTAGCAGGCACACCGCGCTGATCCGATAGCAGGAGCCAGGTGCTTCTCCTGGTGTAGGGCCCAAGCACTTGGGCCATCCTCCACTGCACTCCCTGGCCACAGCAGAGAGCTGGCCTGGAAGAGGGGCAACCAGGACAGAATCCGGTGCCCCGACCGGGACTAGAACCCAGTGTACTGGCGCCGCAGACAGAGGATTAGCCTATTGAGCCACAGCACCGGCCTCTTTATTCAATTCTTAATAGTAAACAATTGACTCATCATTTAAAATTGATTTCATTATGGTAAAATACATTATAATGAAATTTACCATCTTAACCATTTTTAAATATACATTAAGTATTAATTAGTACATTCACACTGTTGTGCAACTATCATCCATATCCATCTACAGAACTCTTTGAATTTGATGTATTAATATACTTCATTAAATTAAGATGACTAATATTTTGCTTACTAAATACCTGAATTTTTTGGTTCCTGTTTAGGTGAGCAAGTTACTGCCCTGAGTGTCAGTATCCCATTCTATAACAGTGAATTAGCGCCCTCTAGCACATTTTTGAGTCACCATCTTTAAAAAAAAAAAAAAAAAACCTTTCATAAAATTGTGCTATGAAACTATAAGATTCTCAATACTGCATTGGGCTCCTTATACGATCTCATTTTAATTCTCAAAAGATTGTATAACGTAGTCCAAGACATCTCTAAGTGGATTAAGGTAATAAGCAATGTGATGAGAGACTAGAGTTGTGGACAGAGAATGACTGACTACTGAGGTGCAATGATGCATGAAAAGTGATCTGGATCTCTGGCAGCTCTTAGCTTAGTGGGAGAGTGTCAATCAATCCAAACTCCAAAACTGCAAAAGCAAAAAGGACTTTGTTTGGGGCCCTAGTAATTCTAGAGACTTGGCCTCAGATAGCTCTGAATCAATATTCCAAAGGGGAAAGGGAATGTAGGAGCCTAGTGGGCAAGCAGCACAAAGCAGTAAAAACTTCTTTGTAGGAACTTCTACTAAGATTGAGAAGGAACTGGTGCTGTATTACAGGGGCTTTGTGACTAATAGAAGACAAAGAAAAGAATGCATATGCTTACCAAGCAGTGTCCATAAAACAACACCCTTAACATCACCTTGAGTTTCTGGACATAACATAATGGTCCATGCTAGTTTTCTGCACTCAAAGAAGAACCAAAGTTCCCATTCCTAGGCAGCAGTTGAAATGATGCTTAAGTCATCTCCTGGCCTCCCAAGTGCCCGTTTGTTTTGTTTTGTTTTCCCCTAGAAACCTTTTATTTAAGAATACAGCCTTCTAAAAGGGATAACGTATTAAATTGTACATTAAATTGTATTAAATTGTATATCAACAGTCAGGACAAGGGCTGATCAAGTCACTGTTTCTCACAGTGTCTCTTTCACTTCAACAGGTTTCCTTTTTTGTGGTTGGTTAGTAAATACTATTGGTTGAACTCTGTAATTAACACGCATTTATTCTTAGGTGTTGGATTTAACTGAAAAGTGATCCCTGTTAAATATAAGAGTGGGAATAAGAGAGGGAGGAGATGTACAATTTGGGACATGCTCAACCGGACTTGCCCCAAATGATGGAGTTAGAAACATGCCAGGAAATTCCAATACAATCCCATCAAGGTGGCATGTACCAAGGCCATGTCACTAGTCCAAGTGATCAATTTCAGTTCAAAATTGATCACATTGATAGGTCTAAGAGTCAAAGGGATCACACAAACAAGACTAGTGTCTGCTAATACTAACTGTTAGAATAAAAAAGGGAGAGAAGGATCCAACATGGGAAGTGGGATACACAGCAGACTCATAGAATGGCAGATGTCCTAAATAGCACTCTGTCCTCAGAATCAGCCCTTAAGGCATTCAGATCTGGCTGAAGAGCCAATGAGAGTATTTTAGGCATGGAAAGCCAAGACACTCTGGCAAAAAAAAAAAAAAAAAGCAAAACCCTAAATGAAAGATCTCTGCGAGTGAGATCCCAGTGGAAAGAACGGGCCAACAAAGAAGGAGGTACCTTTCTCTGAACGGAGGAGAGGAACTTCCACTTTGATTACAACCTTGTCTAAATAAGATAGGAATTGGCGAACTCAAAAGGCTTCTATAGCCTTGGAAACCATGACTAGAGCCTAGGGAGATTTCTGACGCCATAAACAAGAGTGTCAAATTGTTAAGTCAACAACAGGAGTCACTGTGTACTTACTCCTCATGTGGGATCTCTGTCCTTAACGTGTCGTCCAATGTGAATTAATGCTATAGCTAGTACTCAAACAGTATTTTACACTTTATGTTCTATGTGAGTGCAAACTGATGAAATCTTTACTTAATATATACTAAATTGATCTTCTGTATATAAAGATAATTGAAAATGAACCTTGATGTGAATGGAATAATAGAGGGAGCGGAAGATTTGAGGGGTTTGGGTGGGAGGGAAGATATGGGGGGGAACGCCATTGTGATTGATAAACTATACTATGGAAATTATATTTACTAAATAAAAGTTTAAAAAAAGAAATAAAAAAATGAAATTTCTTGAAAAAACAAACAAACAACAGCAAAAGAATACAAACTTCTTATATTTCATAATTACAACTTCAGAAATATGGTGATTCTTCCCACCATACCCACTCTTCCATCAACTCTCCCACCCCTCTTCCTCCTCCCTCTCCTATTCCCATTCTAATTTTTTTACAAAGATCTGTTTTTCAGTTTACTTTATACACATATGATTAACTCTATGTTAAGAGTTCAACAAATAGTATTTAAAAAAAAAAACAAAACACCTGTTCCTCAGCAGTAGAGACAAGGGCTTTTCAAAGTCATTGCTTCTCCAAGTGTCAATTTCACTTTTATAGATTTTCTTTTAGGTGCTCTATTAGTTATTAGAGGTCAGGGAGAACGTATCGTATTTGTCCTTTTGGTTCTGGCTTATTTCACTAGATATGATGTTTTCTAGTTTCATCCATTTTGTTGCAAATGACCAGATTTCAGCTTTTTTTCTTTTTACCACTGTGTAATGTTCCATGCTGTGCATAACCCATAATTGCTTTATCTAGTCTTCAGCTGATGGGCATTTGAGTTGATTCTATATCTTATCTGTTATTAATTGAGCTGCAGTAACATGTGGGTACAGATAACTCTTTCCTATGCTGATTTAATTTCTCTTGGGTAAATTCCCAGGAGTAGGATGGCTGGGTCACATGGTAGGACTACATTCAGATTTCTAAGGTATCTCCATACTGTCTGCCATAGTGGAATTACCAGTTGACATTCCCACCAGTAGTGGATTAGCGTGCCTTTTCCCTCACATCCTTGCATTTATTATTTATTGATTTATTATTTATTGATTTCTATATGAAAGCCACTAAATGCCCCCTTTGTGAAAAGATTTTTGCTTTTATTTATTTTCATATTTTTAGAAAGAAAGGGAGAGAGAGAGAAGGAGAGAGAGAGAGAGAGTCCATTCACTGATTCTCTCCCCAAATGCCCAAAAGAGCCCAGGTTGTGCCAGGCTGAAGCCAAGAGCCTAAAATTCAATCCAAATGTCCTATGCAGGTGGTAAGGACTCAAGCACTTGAGCCATCACCTGCTGCTTCCCAAGGTGCACATTAGCGGAAGCTGGAATTGGAAGCTGAGCTGGAACTCAAATCCAGCCACTCCAATGTGAGTTTCGGGCATCCAAAGCAGCATCTCAATGCCCTGACTACCTTTCGAAAAGCGGTTTCAATGTTGTCATCATAATTTTCCTTTTATTTTCACAGGAGACAGAACCTTGGAAAAGAATGTTGCAATAGGCCCAGTAAAAGCTATTACAGTGTTATTTATTTTTAAATGGCAAGAAAGCAAAGAAACAGAACTAGTAACTCTGATTGAAGATGTCATCCGACTGAGCATTAAAAGAAAGGAGCTGTCTTTGCTGTTGATTGTAGCCGTAGCAATTTTTATTGTTATATGGTGTTTTCTTGTTTGAATATCTCAGTTTTTTCTGTTCTTGTTAGATATTTGTTCTTCGATTTTTTTGTTTTCAGTTCTTATGTTAATTGTACCAATACTTATGTTTATTATGTTTTCTACTATTTTTAAACATTTATTATGAAGAATACTACAAACATACTATTCACAAAAACCTCTCAGATAAATTTAGACACACTTCTTAAAATGACTTTTTATAAAGACCAATTTTAGGTTTGCAGCAAAATTCAAGCAAGGAGCACATCTGGGCTGTGGGCAAAGGTCATAAATGCCCTGGTCACTTTCAGTGAGGATAGAAACAAGAGGTTCAGACTGAAGAGCCGTTCTGAGGCCAACGAAACTGCACAGGAAATGGAGAGACATCCACCAGTGACCCTGAATTTTCTAGATTGAGAGACTAATATCCTTAAGTGGCATAAAAAATCCTGGAAAAATTAAGTTTTCATGAAAAATGAGTTCTATTTTGGGTTAGGGCAATTGGAAATACCCATATAGAACTTAGGAAAGGGAGGAACTGAAGACAAAGATTTGGAAATGTTAACCTAGAGTTCATTATCAAAGTCATGGGGAAGGATAATAATAATTGCCAACACTTCTTCGGCTTTTATTATGTGCCAGGCACAATTAGGGGTCGGTGCTGTGGTGCAATGATTTAAGCCATGACCTGCAGTCCTGGTATCCCATATGGGTTATCTGTTCCAGTCCCAGCTGCTCCACTTCCAATCCAGCTCCCTGCTAATGCACCTGGGAAGGCAGCAAAGGATGGCCCAAATGCTTGGGCCCCAGACCCACATGGGAGACCCAGAAGACTCCTGGCTTTTGGCTTTAGCCTGGCATAACCCTGGCTGTTGTGGCCATTTGGGGAGTGAATCAATGATGGAAGATCTCTGTCTCTCCTCTCTTTCTCTGTCACTCTGCCTTTCAAGTAAATAAATAAATCTTTAAAAAAATTACAGGTGTCAACTCATTTAATTTTCACCTTAAGCTACAGAGGCAAGTATTATTATTTTCATTTTACAGATGAAAGAATTGAGGCCCAGAGAAATCAACAAGATTGCCCAAGGTCACATGTCTCTGCAGGGGTAGAACCAAGAGATTTTTCAGGCATGAAGAGAAGACTACACTTCATCAATGGTTTGGGTGAGAGGGGAAAGAGTGGGAAGGAGACTGGAGTGAATAGTCACAGAGTTAGGAAGAGAGCCAGAGGAGTTTCATTAGTGGCCAAACTTGAACTTGAACTAGCTTAACAAGGTACGTGCTGTAGGTGCCTGACACTCCCTGAGGAGATCAGGTAGAGAGTGCCAAAGTAAAGTCACAAGTAGTCAAGCTCTGAGACTAGTTGTGGATAACATCTGTCAGGCTTGGTTCTTGGCTTACAAGAAAGGAATAGAACTCTCTTAAAGGCATCTAAAAGCAAAACCTAGAATAGCAGCTATTGCTCTTGATTGCTTTCTACAGCTAGAGTAAACAGAAAATGGCTGTCCTTAGATAATTCAGTTGTGTATAGTAGGTATGGCAGGAGTGGAAGAGAAAGAGAGGAGACTGTTGGGAGGACAACCGTGCTGAGCAAACAAGACAGAAGCAGCTGAGCTGGGCAAGAAGGGAAGAAGGAAATCGTGGGAGGGCCCTTGCCCTGCCCAGCCCTGCAGCTCCACCAACCCTGACGTGGCTTGGTGATTTTGCTGAAAGTGGGTGGGAGTGGGCATTCACGTGGCCCTTCAGCTGCACCTGGATTCTACTCCATGAACTGTCTTCTTCTTGACATTGCCCTATCCTTCCCTGAATAGGCTACCTACTGGCTGTCACCAGGGTGGCCATTCAAGATGTTGTATGTTGCTCTGAGATGTGTAGCGTGCTCAGACAGGCATGACCTCTGCAGAAGGGCTCATGTTCTGGGCAAAATGAAACAGGCATGGTACTGATCTCAAATTGCAGAAGTGAAAAATCTGTCCACTTTTCGCTCATTCATCAACTCACTCATTATTTAGTGAACACCTACAACATCTTAAGCACTGTGCTACAACCCATGCAACCTAAAGAGAGATTAAGTGAGACATGATCCTTGCCTTCAAGGAAATCACAGTCAAGTTGGGGCAATGAAGAAAACAAATAGGGGTAGCAATTAGTAAATAAAAGAGTGTTAAACTTTCACATGTAATAAGGAAGTAATATGTGGCTAAAATGATGAAAGAGTGACTTCTACTTTGAAAAACTGGTCTTAGCAAGTGTAAAGGCTTCCTGTCCCATTCTCTTTGTTTCTAAGGGACAGGAGAGCACTATAGGTCACCTTTCCCTTTCAACTAGGTGGAGCCTTGTGGCTCCTTCTGACCAGAAAGTGGTAGTTGAAGCAGGCTGTTTGCAAACAAATATCTGAAGTGTGTGGCATGGGCTGGCAGTCCAGGGGTGGACAGCATGGAAACCGATGATGGTGGCCACAGATGACATTTCTTAGTATGTGGTGGCTAGTAAAACTGGCGTCTGTATGAACTCAGAAGGAAGATTATTTACTAAAGAAAAGGAGACTAGGAGAAAACAATGTTTCTAATGTGTGTTGCTGGCTATTGACATGCTTTGGCAAGACCTTATGTGCTCAAAAAATAATTGCTTCTAAGAAAATGTGAAAAGAAATAGATTTCAGAAATTGGGGTCTTGGAAAATTGGAAATCCTGACAGGCTTCAAACTCCAAACACAGAGAGAAAAGGACCTGAAAGCTAAGCTCCATTCAAATAAACCTGGAAGGCGATTGGACTGCCTGCGTGGTTTTTTTCAACAATATCAACCCGCTCCTCCTGTGGTGAGACTTTTTGGTGAGACTTTGCATCTCTGACCTGAACTGCCTTTCTGGGCGGAGGGAACAGTGTAGGGCCTGCGGCAGGACTTTGTACCACCCAGAAGAAGCACCGTGCAATGGGAGGAGCTTCCACTGCTACCGCTTCCTGTGCTTTGTTTGCAGTAAAAGTTTAGCTAGCACAACAGTGGCAATTCAAGAGGAAGAGATCTACTGCAAATCCTTCTCTGGAAACAAATATGGGCCCAAAGGTTATGGTTATGGCCAGGGTGTTGGCACGTACAGCACGGACCGTGGTGAGAAACTGATGTCAAGCTAGAAAGCGTTCGCACAGACCTAAACAATCAGTCATATGGAGGTGCTAAGTGTTGCAGATTTGGGGATTCTGTATATGCCGCTAAGATGATTCGTGCTGGAAAGTCCTGACACAAAAACTGTTTCCAATGTGCAAAATGCGGAAAGAGTCTTGAATCAATATTTGGCTGGGAGGGAAGGTGAAATCTATTATGAAGGTTGTTATGCAAAGAACTTTGGGCCCAAACGATTTGGTTATGGCCAAGGAGCAGGAGCTCTTGTTCACACTCAGTAAAGGAGCAACCCCAGAATTCAACATTACACACTAAGAATCTCATCGTAATCTATATGCTGATAATCTTTTAACACTAAACTGTGGGGGCCGGCGCTGTAGTGCAGCGGGTAAAGCCACCGCCTGCAGTGCTGGCATCCTGTTTGGGCTCTGGTTTGAGTCGTGGCTGCTCCAATTCTGATCCAGCTCTCTGCTATGGCCTAGGACAGTCGTAGAAGATGGCCCAAGTCTTAGGGCCCCTGCACCCACAGGGGAGACCCGCAACGAGCTCCTGGCTCCTAGTTTTGGATTGGCAGAGCTTTGGTTGTTGCGGCCAACTAGGAGTGAACCAGAGGATGGAAGACCTCTTTCTCTCTGCCTCTCCTTCTTTCTCTGTGTAACTATGACTTTCAAGTAAATAAATAAATCTTAAAAAAAAAACACTAAGCTGTGAAAATCTACGAGCATTAGTACTGTATGTTGTCTTGTACTTGGATATGCTGGCTAACTTGAAGGAATAGAGCAATGTATCCTTTTGGTTTATTCACCAGCATTTTCAAGAACCATTTCTTCATTTTAAATAAAATTTCAGCTTGAAAAAAAAAACCAACCTAGGGAAATATCAAATAAAATTTGTCCTTGGGGCTGGCACTGTGGTGCTGTAGGTTAAACCTCTGCCTACGCCGCTGGCATCCCACATGGGTGCTGGTTCGAGTCCTGGCTGCTCCACTTCCAATCCAGCTCCCTCCTAATGGTCTGACAAAGTAGTAGAAGATGGCCCAAGTGCTTGGGCACCTGCACTCTTGTGGGAGGCTCTGAAGAAGCTCCTGCCTTCAGATCAGCTCAGCTCCAGCTGTTGCAGTCATCTGGGGAGTGAAATAGTGGATGGAAGATCTTTCTGTCTCTCCCTCTCTCTCTTTTTTAACTCTACCACATTAATCAATAAATAAAATCTTTAAGAAAAGTTTGTACTCAAGGTAGATATTATGGCACAGTGGGTTAGGCTGTCGCTTGCAATGTTGATGTACCATATTATAGTACTAACTACTTTGCTTCTGATTCAGCTCCCTACTAATGCACCTGGGAGAGCAGTGGATGATGGCCCAAGTACTCGAGTTCCTTCCACCCATGTGGGAGACCTGCATGGAATTCCTGGCTCCTGGCTTCAGCCTAGTTTAGCCCTGGCCATTGTGGGCTTTTGGGAAGTAAAGCAGCAGATGGAAGAGTTCTCCCTGTCTCTCTCTATGATTCTGCCTTTCAAATAAATAAATAAATGTCTTTTGTCTTTTAAAGAGTCATGTGGAAAATGGACTAAGTACTTGGGCTTTTGGACCTATGTGGGAAACCCAGAGATGTTCATAGCTCCTGGCTTTGGCCTGTCCTGGCCACAGCCTTTGTGGTCATTTGGGGAGTAAATCAGCAAGTGGGAGATCTCTCTCTGTCTCTCTCTCACTTTCTGTCTGTGTGTAACTCTGCCATTCAAATAAGCAAAATAAATCTTAAAAAAATTGTATTAGAGAACCACAGATAGTGGATTTGAGAACAATTACTTGAAAAAAATGGGTATTGTTAAATATAGTTTTCTAGAATCAAAAAGATAAGAAACTTAGTGGATTTGGGGATTCTACGCCCAAGTAGACCTATAGCTCCCAACATTACATAGGCAGGACATGTACTTGGAAAACCACTCAATCCCCAAGCAGGACATGCACCTATTAGTATGTGGCCAAAAAAGATACCAGAAGAACCTCCAGAGGGTGGAGTCCTGAGAATTAAGGAACATTTGTTAATTCAGGGTCAAGGTCTTTGTGGCTTTTGCTCATGGATAATTTGTGACACATAAATCTTTGCCTGCAGCTACCTTCCATTTTTCCCTCCTGGGAGTACTCTCTGTAGTTGTCCTGGCCCAGTTCTGCCACTGTATGTTGCCAGTTGGGAATAGATCTATTATTACTAGTGCATAGTTATGTGGACCAAGAGACTACCAGAAGCAGTTCAGATATTCTGGGTTGTGAGGTCCTTGTGACAACTTGAAGTTTAGAGTCGATTCTTTTGGGAAGGAAGTGAGTGAGTGAGGGAATAAGAAAGAAGCAAGAGAGTGGCCATACAGACACTAGAAATAAATCCTTTCCTTCTGGCAAAGGGGAGGATTACATATTCCTTGCGTCTTGGCAGTAAGGTGAACTACAGATGGGGTTGAAGCATTTAAGGGCCATTGAGAGACTCTTCAACACTCTTGCTGCTGTGGTATTCATGGAGGAGATCTTGGATTGAGATGGAGATAGCAAATATTCAAAGTCCCATGGAAGACAGCTACCTTGGAGCATATGCCTTGGAAATAAGAAATGCTGCACTGTATGAAGCCAACAAGATTTGAGGATTGTAGTTGCAGCACAAGAGAGCCCAACTAGGGGCTAGTGCTACAGCACAGGGGTTAAGCTGTGCCTGTGGCACTGGCATCCCCTTTGGGCACCAGTTCAGGTCCCAGCTGCTCTGTCTCCAATCCAGCTCCCTGCTAGGTAGAAATAGCACCAATAGCTAAGTAGAGATAATGCATTTGGGGAAGCAGCAAAGGATGACCCAACACCTTGGGCTCCTGCATCACTTGAGGGACCTGGAAGAAGCTCCTGGCTTCAGACTGGCCCAGGCCTGGCTGGTGCGGCCTTTTGGGGAGTGAACCAGAGGATGGAATCATTTTCACTTCTCTCTCTCTCTCTTTCTCTCTCTCTGCCTCTCCTTCTCTCTACAACTCTGGCTTTCAATTAAATTAAAAAATCATAAAGGAAAAAAAAGAGAGCTCAAAGTAATACAGTAGGCCTTTCTGAGGATGCGATAGTTGAGCTGAAATTTAGTGGATAAGAAGGACTCACAGTCTATTCCAGTGAGGAAAATTTATGTACAGAGAAGATGTTGAAGCAAGAGAGGAATCATTGTTTTAGAGCAGGTGAAACAAAACTAGTATGGCCATCGTGTCATGCGTGAGTAAGCAAAGAGTAATTAGCATGGGACAATACATGAAGACAAGGAGAACAATGCAGACACTGGATATCATAAAACCACTGAGAGCTGCTGTAATGAAGGGGAATAAGAAACAGGAAGGGATGGGGTTATGAGTTATGCAAACCTTCCTAAGGTGCAGATGTAGTCTAGGGAAGAATGTAGACGGAGCCGTGGCTCAATAGGCTAATCCTCCGCCTTGCGGCGCCGGCACACCGGGTTCTAGTACCTGTCGGGGTGCCAGATTCTGTCCTGGTTGCCCCTCTTCCAGGGCAGCTCTCTGCTCTGGCCCGGGAGTGCAGTGGAGGATGGCCCAAGTGCTTGGGCCCTGCACAACATGGAAGACCAGGAGAAGCACCTGGCTCCTGGCTTCGGATCAGCGCAATGTGCCGGCCACAGCAGGCAGACCGCTGCGGCCCTTGGAGGGTGAACCAACGGTAAAGGAAGACCTTTCTCTCCATCTCTTTCTCACTGTCCACTCTGCCTGTCAAAAAAAAAAAAAAAAAAAAAGAGAGAGAGAGAGAGAGAGAGAAGAATGTAGAGACAGAGATGGTGCTATTTCTACTTTAAATCAACAATGACTCTCTGCAAAGGAGAGAATGACTCCTGTAGGAAGAGGAGTAAGAAGTGCCAAAAGCCAGACTGAGGCAGTGCTGGGGGATGCCCAAGCGTTAGTTCCTCCTAGTACACAGTGCTGTCCTCCAGCCTGGTTCTCTGTCAGTCACCAAGAAACTCGTGCACACAGAAGAGAAGTCATTTCAGTTCCCTATAAACTCTGACTCCAAGTGCTTTCTGGTGCCTGTTCTAATTCCCTACTCCTCCCATAGGAAGGGAATAGTGAAACATTGAAAGTTTTCTGTTTCCTTTTTAAACTGTTATGAGTTTGTAGCAGCAGACCACAGGAAAAGGATGTTAGTCAAAGGATATGCAATTACACTTAGATAAAAGGGATTTTTAAAAAGTGTTCCCAGAATAGCCCAATATATAGTGACAGAAAGTAGACAAGTGATTGCCGGGACTTGGGTTGGGTGGGGGTGGGGAAGGAGAAGTTGGGTGGAGGGAAGAAGTTGAGGGGTGGGAAGAAGAGAAATGGTGAATGAGCACTGGTTGTTATGAAATTTCTTTTTATGTAATGAAAATGATCTAAAATTGATTGTGATGACAGTTGTACAACTTTGTGAACATACAAGAAGCTATAGGACTGTATATTTTATGTAGATGATTTATATGATTCATGAATGTATCTCAATAAAGCTGTTTTTTACATCTTAAGATGATAAAATGTTCCAGATTTTCAAATCCATTATTGACATGAAAGATAAATGCATATAATTAAAAAATCTTTTTTAAAATTTATTTGAAAACCAGAGTTACAGAGAGAGAGTGAGACAGAGAGATTTTCCATTTGCTGGTTCAATCCCCAGATGACTGCAACAGCCAGCCCTGGGCCAAGGCAGAAGGAGCCGGGAGCTCCTTCCAGGTCTCCCATGAGGATAGCAGGGGCCCAAGCACTTCTCCCAGGCCTTTGGCAGGGTGCTAGATAGGAAGTGGAGCAGCTGGGACAAGAACTGGCAGCCACGTGGGATGCTGGCATTGCAAGCAGCAGCTTTACCTTCCACGCCACACTGCTGGCCTCCAGGAACACATTTTAGCATTAAAAAAATGTATGCTCTTTAAAGTTAGAAGTGTCAGGCTTTCTAAACTAACTTGTTAATCTTGGCATCCAATATCAAGTTTGTACATGGGTGATACTCAAGATATTTAAACACTAATTTGGTTTTACGCTCTGGTGGCTCTTTTGGGGCAGGCTTGATGTTTTGCTAGAATCTAGCGATTGTATTCTAAGCAGTGTCATGCAGTTATCCAGAGTTTTCATCAGGTCTTTAGGGAAGGTGTGTGAGAACTAACTGACTTGAAGACAATTACGTGTTACTTCAGATTCACCTTGTGAATGTGCATTTCCTTTCAAAGTTTCTCTTGCTTTCTGTTTCTGAGAAACAATTTGTGGTTTCTGAAACCCATCTTGATGCTGCTAAAGACAGTGCTGAGAAAAAATTGCCACAGTTAAAGAAAAGCAAACAGAACCTATAAAAAATCATTGGTTTCCCAGTGTGTTTAACACAAGAATCTTACACACGTTTTTTTTTTTTTTTAAGGTGAAGCAAGTTGGTGTGAGAATCATAGATTTTCAAAAGCATAAATTGGTCATTTGTTTAGTCTAGACTCAGAGAATTTTTTTTTTAAGATTTTATTTATTTATTTGAGAGGTAGAGTTACAGATAGTGAGAGGGAGAGACAGAGGAAAACGTCTTCCACCTGCTGGTTCACTCCCCAAAAGGCCACAACAGCCGGGGTTGTGCTAATCAGAAGCCAGGAGCCAGGAGCTTTTTCCCGGTCTCCACAGGGGTGCAGGGGCCCAAGGACTTGGGCCATCTCCTACTGCTTTCCTAGGCCATAGCAGAGAGCTGGATTGGAAGAGGAGCAGCCGGGACTAGAACCGGAGCCCATATGGGATGCCATTGCCACAGGCAGAAGATTAACCCTGCGCCATGGCACCAGCCCCATAGACTCAGAGAATTCTTAAGACCTTACCACACCATTTGTAGATTAGTCTGTTCCCACTACGGACTGACCTTGTGAGCAATGTCTTGTCCTCTCAGACACAGAGTTGGGAATGGAGGGCTTGGCATTTTCACTAGGCCAAACACTGGCACCATCTGCCAACCCTGAGGTGATAGAGTGAATGGCAGTGCACTCGACCTAATGGTCAGTGCTTTGCAGGTCGAACTAAGACTCAATGGTTACAGAAACCTCTAATAGTTACCCCCCAAATCATAAATCTCTGGAACATCCACAATTGGAGATGCACATAAGTAGCCAATCTAAGAGGTGGCATTCGGAGACACAAGCTGAAGGGACAAAGATGTATTTCAGGGACAGGCTGGCCAACAACTTATTCAGTCTATGAATACACAGTTTGCATAAAGCTGATTTTCCATTTGCTGCTTTTTCTTCATGATATGCTACCTTGCCTCCCAATCTCAATGCTCCCAGTACCTTGGCCTTTTTTCCAACTAAACTCCATTGCATCCCAGACTCTTGGCTAATTCAGATTAATGTCCTCTCCTTAAACTTTCCCAAGACACTCTCTAAAGTATCACTCCATTTCTGTTTTTTGAATAAAGTGTAGGACTCCCACCAGCCTCCTCTTCATTATAAGCTCAAGAAGAGCAGGGTACCTGTTTGTTCCTTGTTGTATCCAGGTTTACCAGCACTTTATGTAGATACCTAGTGCTTATTCAACATTAAGATGACTGACTGAACAACTGAGCTAATTTATTTAAGTAGCTAACAAATAAATAATCCAGACGTGGGGCAGTGCTTGACTAAACAATAGGAGCCAGAGAAAGGGAAGTGACTGCCTTTGTTAAAGTCTCAAGGAAGGAGGGGAAAGTGAGGTGGAGGAGGAAGAGGTGCATGTTGCTTGAGTCTTGTGGAGAAACAGTGGTAATATCCTGGTTTGGACTTCATGGTGGGTAATAAGGAAAATTCCAGCCCCCACTTTGGTTTGAGAGATACTGGAGAATGAATAAACCTCATTTAAGAGGAAGGAAAAAGCATTTTAGGTTTCAGTTAAAGGGGATTTGGGTAAAGCGATCTGCACAAATGTTGCAGATATAGTGAAATTTGTTAATTTTGGAGTATGGGAAGTGGAATAGCGATGAAGAGGAGCCCATCTTACCCAAGGCCCAAGAGAAGGAACATAACAGAAATAATACAGTGATTAATCCCAAACAAGCAACCATTGCATGTTTCCTGAGAGGCTGGCAGTACCTGGTCTAATCTCAGAGAAGAAGTCCTGCACAACACAGAGGGCATTATTCTAGGGTTGACCTCTAAAAACTTACATAGCAAGAGTACTTATTTATGCCACCACTGTGGGATGTTGGCTGTGTGCCAAGCACTGTGTGAGGTACTGGAGGTGGTGGTGTAGTAGTTACAGTGGCAATTTGGACTAAGAAAAGAGTATGTTTCTTCTTCTTCTGTAATACTTCATGTGGTTCCATGGCTTATTTATTTTTCCTAGATAAGATAAAGCAGGCCTAATGGATGGGCATTAGCTACAACCAGTGCATTGTGAACTGCTCACTCAAACTCTGTTTCTGGACACCCTGTTTGTGGTGAGGCAGACAGCTAAGGGGCCCATCAATTGTTTAAAAGGATATTGAGTGAATGATTTCTTTTTTTTTTTTAAAGATTTTATTTTCTTTATTTGAGAGGTAGCGTTAAGACAGAGAGAGGGAGAGACAGAGACGGTACTTACTTCCGTTGGTTCACTCCCCAAAAAGCTGCAATGACTAGAGCTGGAGTGATCAGAAGCCAAGAGCCAGATGCTTCTTCCAGGTCTCTCACGTGGGTGCAAGTGCCCAAGGACTTGGGCCGTCTTCTGCAGCTTTCTCAGGCCAGAAGCAAAGAGCTGGATCAGCAGAGGAACAGTGGAGACACAAACTGGCCCACTTCAGCAGGCAGAGGCTTTAACCTAGTACTCCACCTCACCAGCCCGGAGTCAGTGCCATCTTTGGTCTAAAGCTAAGCATTCTTTTAGATTCTTAAATGATATGTAACACAGTTACTTGTTATCTATTTCCAAAGTTGCAGTGTAGAAGTAACCCCTCATGATGAACACTCATTGAATAGATGTAGCCTGTATGTAAAAGCACTTTTTACATATACTACCCAATTTATTGGTCTCAGCAACCATGAAAAGTGAGCATTATTATCATTCTAGTCTTAGAGGGATACCTTATTAATCACACACCCAGACACAATCCCCCTGACTGCAAAGCTCATGTTCCTCAAGTACAGCTCACCTCGCTCACTTTGTGGAGCTGCACAGGGTAAGGTCTGTGCCACAGAAATCGCACTGTACGTCAAAGCAATGCAGCCTCGAGGAAGGAAAGGCAAAGGGGCCATGTTAGATGCAGGTGCAGGTTGAGGTCTTCTGCTCTTTGAACAACTAAGTAGCCCTCAACTAAGGATCTGACATGCCTCTGGGTACTGATAGGTTCTGAAATACTTGAAACACACACACACACACACACACACACACACACACACACACGTATTGTTTTGATGAGTGAATCAACACAATGTATTCATTCTAATATCCTTAGAGGGCCAGATGAGGCAAAGGAGAGAACAGGCGATGTCCACTAGGCAAGTGGCTCTGTCCAGGAAGGAGGAAGAAGGGAACAGAGCATCATGGAAGTACCAGAATTTGAGCAGAGTTTTACTATTGTGATTTAGCTCAAAAATTCTTTTGAGTAAGGTTTCCTGTCTGTACGTGATCAGTTTTTGTAATTTTTGTTGTCTTAATGGCAGTTGGCTGAGGAAGTAGGGTGACCTCAGTAGAGGAAAATCTGGGTTTTTTTTTGAAAGGCCAAAAGGTTTATTTCTGAAGCCTGTTACAGTTTTAAAGGGTCACATTACATCTGACTTTATTCCCCGTCCTGTTATCCTGTGGAAGGTTGATAGACTAAGAAAGGAGTATAAAAAATGTCAAGTGTGTATAGCTATGCTACTTAAGGCATGCAACAAAATCTGGGCAAGCATGCTCATCAAGAGTCCATAGAAGCCTCTTGCATTTAAGAAAAAGATGCATGAAAACATCCAGACGTATTTCTGGCAACTGGATTCACTGGCACAACATAAAATAATGGTACTATACTGTATCAACTTAATGGTGAAACAAGAGTATTTTTTTTAGAATCAAGTCAAAGAATCCTCATTGGGTGACTAGACTCCCAAATCCCTTAATACGTTTTCAGCTACCAAATGCCCTCTTCAAAAATATATTTATGCTTCCATTTTCTCTTTTCTTCATTAACATAATGAAATATTTCTCTTTCTTTCCAATATTCAACTCCCACCCCGTGCCCAGCAACTCAGCCATTTTTCTTTCCCCTGCACTATACAATTTGGCTTTCAGGTAATAGGGAGCCGGCGATTGTCTTCTGCTCATCTTCTTTGACTAAAACTCCTGGTGAAGAATAACTGGTGTCCCTTACCACCCATACACATTCTGGGAGGCAAGAGTTACAGCATATTTCTTTTGGCTGGTTGGCCCCATCTGCGCTGTACAGGTGAGGAGCACTTTTGAACAAGGCGGAGTCACATGCTGCCTTCACCCCAAGTTAAACGGAAACACACACATTCAAATCCCAGTGCAGCATCAGGTTTTCAGGAAGCAGAGCTTCCCTTAAAGATGATCAGTCCACATTTCCAAATAGTCTTGCACTTCACTATGGACGATGAAACCTTGTAAACTGTCGACTCTCTTCGTGAACTTCCATTTCTGTGCTTTTAAATTCATTTAGTTCTTTCCTTATTGCTGCCTTGTTTGCAGGTGTTAACCTGGCCCAGGGCTTGTCTGCTCGGTGGTCATAGTCGGGAGAATCAGTGACTTCCACATACTCATTAAATCGTAGGATCCTTCGAGCTGTGGGTCTCAGGCTGAGCTTTCTGCTGAGTCTGCGTTTAAGTTCCATTTTTGCTTCTTGTTCTTCATCTTCATTCTTTTGTTTCAATATATTTCTTTGCTCCAATTCTTCAGTTGTAGGTCTCTGGCTGAGTCTCCTGACAAGCTTGGTTCCAATTTGCAGTCGGATTTCTTGCCTCTCTTCCTCAGATGTGCGTTGCAAGATGTTTTTGTCCTCTAACTCTTTCTTGGATGGTCTGTTGCCAAGTTTGATAGCAAGAGTATCCCTTCGTCATATTTTGCTTGCCAAAGCACTTTCTCCACTGCCGTCCTCATCCTCCTCCTCTTCCTCATCGTCATTGTACAAGATGGGTCCATCGGAGTCAGAGTCGTTGGCCTGGTATTCCCTCGCGCCCTCGTCCTCAGGGGCACTGAGGGATTCTGAAGAGTCTCCCATCAGCCCTGGGGAGAGCAGCTGAGGTGCTGCCTTCCCCAGCTCATCTTTGGTTGTGAAGCATTTCGCATTTTCTCTGCTAGCATTTAAGCCAGTGCCTGAGGGGAGCATGGTTCTGCACGTCTTCTCTTCAGTCCAAAAGAATGGACTTGGGTCTAAGGCAGAGATGGGCAAGTCAGCTCCATTGCTGACCAAGACAACTGGAGTGTCTGAAGCAACAATGCATTGATCCTCAAGAGGAAGAGAAGGGGCTGAGGGGGAAGGTGGTGGAGCCATGAGGGGAGCAGGGACTAAGGACTTGGACTTGCTTGTGGTCTGCTCCCCTGCCCCAGGGATAGTCTGTTTGGGTGTGAGACTTTCCACTCTGGTCTCTGGAGGCTCTCCTGTGAGGTCAGATGTACCAGAAGTGGTGGTTTCTGAGGAGAGTGGAGATGTCGTTGGCTGCTTGCCAGTTTTTTCTTGCCCTTTATAGTCCCCGCTGTCCCCGTTTTGCTAGCAACTGCCTCCTTGGAACCTCTGGGACGAGATGAGGTGGATGAAGTACATGGTGAAGTCGACGCTTTGGAGCCACTTGGTTTTGTAGAATGAGAGGAACCAGCTTTCGTATCTTCTGACTTTTCCTCCAGAGGGGTTGTTTTTTCAGATACAGAGCCATTACCTTCTTCAGACTTTCCTACATTTTCCTCTTGGGTAGATTCCTCTCCGATGGGTATCATGTGCCCGTTTGAATTTTCAAAGTTAACTGTTGCATCTCCATCTTGATCAGGCAATTCCTTAAGGACTCCCCTTCTTATCAGCTCCTCTCTAAATTTGTCTTGTAGATATCTTCCTTTCTAATACTACTGAAGTTTCTCTAAATTTGTCGCTGGTCTTCTTTTTCCTCCAATTCCAAGGCTTGAAGATTTTACCGATGGTGGATAGTTTCCCCTTTCTCTTGAATGGAGGTGTTTGGGAATCTGCTGTGGGGCCATCTGAATTTGCTATAGAAGCTTTGTCCAGTCCGTCAACTTCTCTCCCGCGTGGGTCTCCCAGCCCGGCCGGCCTCAGCCCGCGAGCCGAAAATCTGTTTTTTAGCCTGTTTGCTTAAGTAGCTGCTTTGGGTCAGGAAGGGTAAGAAAATGTTCCTGGTTTGTTATCAGAATGTGGGCAAAAAAGCACTGGAATGGGGTTGCTCTTCTGGAAGAGTTCCTGGTTTGGGGGTAAAAGTAACCAATGTCTCTGCCTTCGGAAAGGGGGCGGGGTACCCAAGAGAGGTGAAGGGTCCAGGGATGCAGCTGTGGGTCTGTTTGCTCAAGCTAATTGGTTGAAATGAGAAACTGAAAGTTTAGATAGCTTGAGACACCCTCTTCGGTTTTAGAAAGGGTTGCCTAGCGGAGTGGAAAGTCCCAGACCCCACTCCACCTAAAGCATTTGACAGCAGGACGGCGAAGAGACAAGCATTTGAACTAGGGGCCCATGGAGAAGTTTAAGCCTTTGCTGGACCTGCAAATCAAGCACCGCAGCTCGCTGCTCCTCGGCCTCACCAGCCTGCTGACCGCGGGCGGCGAGCGCCTCTTCTCCACGGTGGTGTTCCAGTGCCCCTGCACCGCTGCCTGGAACCTGCGCTATAGCTTGGTCTTCCTGCTGGCGCCGGCGCTCATGCTCTTCCTCCTGGGCTATTTGCTGAGTGCAAGAACTGGGCACGTGCTGACCGGCTGCTGCACCTCGGACACCCGCGCAAGATGCCCCTCAAGTTGTGGTGGCGCCCTGGTGTTGTTGAAGCTCAGCGCCTCTGCAGCTTTCGTGCCGCTCACCTGGGTGGCCGTGGCGCTGCTGGGCGGCTCCTTCTATGAATGCGCAGCCAGCGGAAGCGAGATCCTTGCAAGGCGCTTGTGCCAGAATGTCTCCTCTCAGTGCCTGGACCAGCTGCCGCTGGTGCCTTGCTCCCAAGCCCAGGAGTCCAGCGTGCAGGACCTCCTGAAGGTGCTCAAGGCTCAGTCCCAGGTCGGCCGGGGGCGCAGGGCGCGGTGGGGTGGTGCTGAGAGGACGAACTTCTGCGGGGTCGACCGCGTGGCAGGGAAATTGGCGACTCCCAAGAAAACTTGAAAGGCTCCCTGCTCGTCATGAGCGTGCAGGCGATATTGAAATTAAACGAATGTAAAGGAGGAGAGGGATTCAGGCGGTGTCTGGCACCGTAAGTGAACTGCACACCTCCTCTGTCCCTGAGCCTGTGCTAGGTCTTTACCTCCTCCTGTGTCCTCTTAGGTCTCCCAGCTGCCCTGTGTTGTTTTTTGAATTTTGTAGCGCATACGCCGAGTCTAGCTAAAAGTGTTCAGGCAGGAGAAAAGCGGGGCAATTGTTAAAATGGTTTTGCCAAGCCCCGAAGCCAGCAGTGCTCTGCATCTGGGTCCACAGAGCTCAGCGGTTCTTTGCAATGATGGTGCCTTTCACTGGATTTGCAGAAATTCCACAGGTTCTGAGCTCTAAGGGAGGGTGACACATGGGCTTTCCTGTGAGCCTGGTGACTTGCTTTAAGACTATGGCCTTCCTATGAGGTTAGGGGTTACTGCCACTCCTTAATCTTAAGGGATCAAGGTCAAGGGCAATTTTGTTTTATTTTAAAGATTGATTTATTTGAGTTACAGAGAGAGAGGGACACACACACACACACACACACACTCTCTTCTTCTATCTGCTGGTTCACTCGCCAGGAGCCTGGAACTCTATCCAGGTCTCCCACATGGGTGGCAGAGGCCCAAACTCTTGGACCAACTTCTGTTGCTTTTCTTGTATCATTAGCAGGGAGTTGGATGGGAAGTGGAGTAGCAGGACATGAACTGGCGCCCATAGGGATGTGGGCATTATAGGTGGTGGCTTAACCTGCTGTGCCACGTTCCTGTCCCTAAAGGATTGCTTTTATGTAACTCATGAGTAGATCCAATTGTATCCAAGAATTTTAAATTTCTTATAACAAAAGTGATTAATCTGTTAATTTGTTGTCTTCTTAAGGTGTTTGGCTGGATCCTGATAGCAGCTATTATCACCGTCTTCCTGCTTTTGACAGCAGTCTCTCGATGCCTATCTCCAGTTAGTTTTCTGCAGCTGAAATTCCAGAAAATCTATTTGGAACAGGAGCAGCAGATCCTTAAAAGTCAAGCCACAGAGCATGCAACAGCATTGGCAAAAGAGAACGTCAAATGTTTCTTTGAGAGCTCGCATGCAAAGGAAAACCACACTCCAAGCATTAAAGAATGGCAGCAGATTTCATCACTACATACTTTCAATCCAAAGGACCAGTACTACAGCATGTTGCACAAATATGTTAACGAAAAAGAGAATGACAATATCAGTTCTTCTGAACGTAAGGTGGATCCTTCTTGACTCTGTGGATTCACCTGGTATAAGCACCACTTGTGATTTATAACCTTAAAAAAATCTTTCGCAAGCTTCACTTTCTCCGGAGACCAACTCCAGCCAGTCCAGGGGCCCCAAGGTGTGAGAGGTGTCGGCGCTTCAAGAAATGAGAGACACACTCACAGCAAGGCTGATGGCATGGCTCTGGCTCTCAAGCATCAGACTTCATTTTTATGTCACGTTGTGTAATGATTCTTTCTTCTTAAAATAACAAGTTTGTTGTTCACTTTCTTCTAGTTATAACTTCTTTGATTTCCAAGGGCATATTCAGAGCATGGGTTACAATCATAGACGGTGCAAGATAATGGGCTTCCCACACAAGCCAAGGTTTGGAGTGCTGTCGAGCTATGCAGAAATTGGCTACACAAGCTAGAGTATTACCTTCCTAATCTAATCTTTACTAGGAGCCCCAAGGTCAAAGCAGGCCCTTTTTAAAATGTATCCCCTCTTTGCAGTTCTTTCTGTACCTCTAATTTCTTTATTGTACTTATACAAAAGTTCACTTAAGTCTGTTCCACAGTTTTGACCTCCTAACCATTGTAGTATTTGTAGCATATATTGAATTAAAGCTTTATTAACATTTGCCTTTTTTTTTTTTTGGTGGGAAGTATATACCAGGGAACGTGTTGGCTTTTAATTCTTTTCCACAAACAGCTCAGCCTTGCATAAAGCATTAACTCTTTTTCCTACACTAACAATCTGCTTGATTAAAATTCTACAAAGCAATGGACATTTTGGAGGTTATGAGACTAAGTGCTCTTCCCCAACATTAGGAATGCAGCAATCATTAGCAGGAAGCTCCGGCTTGCTTATGCAGAGTGTAGTTCCCATCAAACCTAAAACCTCCACAAGGACCGCAGCTGTCATTCTCATGCCGTGCTGAGACAGACCTTCTGCAGTGACCTTGTCAGCCAGCTAAAGTTGCCTTGGCCTGACCAACTTTCTAAAAAAATATTGGTATTGCTTATGACTGCCTTTTTTCTTTCCATATTGTAGTCATTTAGATCTGAAATTAAAATATGGAGATTAGGGGCTGGCACTGTGGTGTAGCTGGTAAAGCCACCTCCTACAGTGGTGGTATCCTTTATGGGCACAGCTGTATTTGTGGCCATCTGAGGAGTGAATAAGTAGATGCAAGACCTCTCTTTCTTTCTCTGTATAACTCTGACTTTCGAATAAATAAATAAATAAATCTAAAAAATGGAGATTAATATATTTTTTGACAGGCAGAGTTAGATAGTGAGAGAGAGAGAGACAGAGAGAGAGTTATAGACAGAGAGACAGAGAGAAAGGTCTTCCTTCCATTGATTCCCTCCCCTAATGGTCACAACGGCCGGCGCTGGGCTGATCTGAAGCCAGGAGCCAGTTGCTTCCTCCCGGTCTCCCATGCGGGTATAGGGACCCAAGCACTTGAGCCATTTTCCACTGCCCTGCTTGTGGGGAACCACAGGCTGGCCACCTGTGGGGACCTCCTCATTGCAATCTGCCTTAACCTGCTGAGCATAACAAAGTCAAGGAAGTACTGACCACAAGACATGCAGGAGATACACCTTCAACCTGAGGATATGCATGCCCTTTGATCTGATCCATGGACTGCTTGCCCTAGGGGACTGGGAATGGATAAGAGACCAGGATAGGGCAGGAAGTGGGGCAGCTTCTTCAGTTTTTCTCTCCTTCTTTCTCTCGGCTGCTTCTGCTCTTTCTTCTCTTTCTTTCTCTCCTTTCCTTCTTTTATCACTAAAAATAAAAGTTTCTTGAGAACCGATCAACAGCAGTCGTGTCGTGCGTGACTCCGTGGGTTGGACCCTTGCTGGCAAGGGTTCTACAAGTGGTGCCGTGACTCGGATCGTCAGGCCGATGATCGCTGCAAGCAGGTAAGAAAAGAATAAACGTGCATACACGGGAATCTAGGAGGGTAAAGTAAAAGGCCTAGGATTGTAACCGCAGGTTAATCATAAAAGTAAAAGTGTAAATGGGAAATGCTCCGTCGACGACTAAATTATTACTAAGCTGCTTATTAAAAGCAATGGGGACGCCCGTGATAGCGGCCATTATTTGGTTATTCACCAGAGCAGGTTCTAGCATGTCGTCCTGGTTAGTGGACGATGGTGAGTGGGAAGAACGAAAGTGGAAAAGGGTAGGCAGAGGGATAAGAGCGGCGGGAAAATCGCCAGAGGTTTTTAGGCTGTGGCCAGAAGAGATAGCAGATGAGGGATCAGAGATATTGGAGGAAGCTCAGAGGGCATCCCAATGTGGAAGTCAGGACGGGGACAGGCAGGATAAGGTGCACATGAGTGTGGAGCAAGAGAGGCCCCCTCCTTCCGCACCTCCGTACCCAGAAGACCTATTTTCTCCGGGGGACCACCTGTGCCACTGTAGAATGGCAAACTTAACCTTACATGACCCTCCACATTGGCGACCGCTCACACTAAGGCCCCCCCCCACGAAAGGGAATCCTTCCCTCGTGGAGGGAGTGGAGAGCGGGGAACCCTCCTCAGTAAGATCCAGAGGAAGGGCAGCGAGAGCACGCAGAACTCCCCCCAAGTGGGAAGAGTACCAAAAAGCAGATCAGGTATTCCCAGTGATAGTAGATGCACAAGGCAACAGAGGATGGACCCCTTAGATCACAAGCTGTTAAAAGAACTGCAACAAGCTGTGCAGCTTTAGGGACCGCATGCTAACTTCACAAAAGCAATTTTAGACAATATAGGAACCCAGGGACTGGTCCCAGAGGACTGGAGAAACCTAGCGAAAGCTGTGGTTGGTGGTGGGGACTTCCTGCTTTGGGCTGTGGCCTATAGACAGCTTGCTAAGACTCAAGCAGCAAAAAATGAGAAAAACGGTCGGCCAGACTGGAATGAGGACATGCTGAATGGGGAGGGAGATTTTCGTGATGAGAATACCCAGGCTCAATGACCTAATGAAGTCCTAATGCAAGTAAGAGAATTAACTCCTAGGGCCTGGAAGGTCATTCCTAAGAAGGGAGAAATTAGGCATAGTTTGTCCAAAATGACACAAGGCCCAACGGAGCCCTATGCTGATTTTGTAAATAGATTAATGGAGGCTGCCGACAATATTTTTAAAACAGTGGAGGAAGCTGACATTCCTACCTTTTTTAAAATCTGTAGGGATGTTATGGATGATGTAGCCTCAGGGGCACATGCAGCAGTCACCTTGGCCAGAATGCTACATAACAATGGGTCAAGGCGGAAGTGTTTTAAATGTGAAAAGGAAAGAGAATGTATGGATTCAAAGCCTCTGGGTTGTTGGCAAGGGCTCTACCCACAATGTGGAAAAGAAGAACTTTTAAAAGATTTTCAAAAATTATGTGAAAATTTAAATTGGATACGGCCTTATTGTAAACTAACTACTGAGGAAATGCTTCCACTGTTTAAAATCTTGGAGATTCACAGCTTACTTTACCACCACAATTGACCCCAGAGATAGCTGCAGTTTTAAAAAAGGTTGAAAAGTGTCTCAAATCTACTGTGATGCAAACATGTGACTTATCCCAACCCATCCTTTTGTTAAACAAAGAAGGGACAAGTTATTCAACACTGTTTACAATCTTTTGCTGCCTGGGAAATACCCAAGATCATTAAAACAGATATTGACCGGGCATATACTTTGGCTCACTTTGCTACATTTTTGAAGGAATTTGGCATTAAACATTCTACTGGCATTCCTTACAATCCCCAAGGTCAGGCCATTGTGGAACACACTCATTTATATCTAAAAACTTTAATTAATAAACAAAAAGGGGGAATAGGAGAATATGCGGTATCCAATAAAGATGCTTTGGCCTTAGCATTATATACCATAAAGTTTTTAAATAAGAAAAAATGTGGTAAAACCCCAGCAGAATTGCATTCCCAACCGACTAAAAAGGAGCCAGTACAATGGATGATGTGGAAGGACCTGCAGGATAACCAATGGAAAGGCCCGTTTCCCTTACTGCGGAGGGTGCGGGGAGCTGTTTGCTTTTTCCCACAGGGAGCCTCTCAACCTATCTGGACTCCAGAAAGAAGAGTTCGGCTTCTTGTGCAGAGCCCTGACAAGCAAAGTCCAGCAGAGACCACAATAAACTCGCCCACAACAGGAAGTGAATGAGACATCTCTAAGTGATGAAAAGACTGTTATTTTGCCTTTTGATAGTTTTACTACTAGCAGGTGTTGGAGAAATTTTAGGAATAATAGTTAATTATTTGTTAGCTGTGATTGCCATTTACCATAATGTATCTTCTGTGTAAAGTATTTTGTATTGTTATAACCCTTGCTAGTGTATATTGCCGAGATGAAGGATTGTATTGGGGCCTGCTTAGGGCCCTGCATTGGCCTATGCCGCTGTCTCTTGGTCAGTAAGATTATCTCGAGTATTGTCAAAAGGCAACAGTGCACTAACCTGACTGCTCAGCAGGCTATGCATGCTATGTTTTGCTCCAACCCTCAACAACAGGTATGGCTTAGCATGATGGAAAGGTAGTCAATGACGGGTAATCACTGGCGAGTGCACCTAGCAACCTAAGACAGAGCATGGGACATGCTTCCCAGTGACTCGATGACGGGTAAGCAGGTGGCACCTCGCTGGGAACCTAAGACAGGCACGATTCCATGCCACATATAAAACTAAAATGGGGGAGCCGTGGGGAACCACAGGCTGGCCACCTGTGGGGACCTCCTCATTGCAATCTGCCTTAACCTGCTGAGCATAACAAAGTCAAGGAAGTACTGACCGCAAGACATGCAAGAGATACACCTTCAACCTGAGGATATGCATGCCCTCTGATCTGATCAGTGGACTGCTCACCCTAAGGGACCGGGAATGGATAAGAGACCAGGATAGGGCAGGAAGTGGGGCAGCTTCTTCAGTCTTTTTTCCTTCTTTCTCTCAGCTGCTTCTGCTCTTTCTTCTCTTTCTTTCTCTCCTTTCCTTCTTTTATCACTAAAAATAAAAGTTTCTTGAGAACCGATCAACAGCGGTCATGTCGTGCGTGACTACGTGGGTTGGACCCTTGCTGGTAAGGATTCAACAATGCTGGGCCACAGCAGAGAACTGGACTGGAAGAGGAGCAACCGAGAGTAGTACCTGGCAGCTCAACTGAGACTAGAACCCCGAAGTGCCTGTGCCGCAGGTGGAGGGTTAGCCAAGTGAACCACAGCGCCAGCCAGAGATTAATATCTTTATTAATTATTCAACAAATAAGGCAAAACACACACACACACACAACAACAACAACAACAAAAAACCTCAAGGGAACTTGATTCACCACTAGCGATAAACTAGAACTAGAAGTCTTTTTACTTTTTTAAATATTTTATTTACTTATTTGAGAGCCAGAGTTACAGAGAGAGAGAGAGAGAGAGAGAGAGAGAGAGAGAGAGAGAGAGAGAAGAGATCTTCTATCCTCTATCCTCTGGTTAACTCCCCAAATGACTGCTGTGGCCAGAGCCAAGCTGATCCAAAGCTAAGGACCAGGAGCTACTTCTGAGTCTCCCACATGGGTGCAGAGGCCCAAGCACTTGGGCTGTCTTCTGCTGCTTTCCTAGGCAATCAGCAGGAAGCTGCTTAAGAAGTGGAGCTGCCATAACTCCCAACTTCCCTATGGGATACGGGCACCGCAGGTAGGATGCTTAACCTACAATGTCACAGTGCTGGCCCTAGATCTAGAAGCCTTAAATCTCCATTCCAGCACCCTTGTCAAATAAACAACTTTAATCTTTTTGTAAACACTGCTTTCCAAAATAGACAAAATATAAACTGTTTTAACAAAAACAATGAAAGAACAATTGAACTTCAGGACTTTTTACTAGGTTAGCTGATATTAATTTCAAGTTCACTTTCTTTTCAACAACAGCTATTAAGAACTTAAAAACTATAACACTTTAGTAGATTCAGTGGTGCGATGGACAGCACATGGGACTTCTGACTGAACCTGCTGTGATAATTCTAAGATTATGGTATTCCATGGTGCTACTGTGATTGCTATACAAAAGTTAATCATGCTAGTCGCGGTTGGGGCACCGGATTCTGTCTTGGTTGCTCCTCTTCCAGTCCAGCTCTCTGCTGTGGCCCGGGAAGGCAGTGGGGGATGACCCAAATGCTTGGGCCTTGCATCCACATGGGAGACGAGGCTCCTGGCTTTGGATCGGCAAAACTGATTTATTCAAAAGCCAAAGTTATACAAAGAGAGAAGGAGAGTCAGAGCGAGAGAGAGAGAGGTCTTCCATTTGCTGGTTCACTCCCCAACTGGCTGCAATGGTTGGAGTTGTGGTGATCCGAAGCAAGTAGCCAGGAGCTTCCTCCAGGCCTCCCACATGGGTACAGAGGCCCAAGGACTTGGAAAATCTACTGCTTTCCCAGGCCATAGTAGAAAGGTGGATCAGAAGTGGAGCAGCCGGGACTCAAACCAGCTCCCATATGGGATGCTAGCACTACAGGCTTTGGCTTTACCCACTACGCCACAGTGCCAGACCCCAGATAAAACCTTATTTCTTGATAAAGATAGGATTTTTTAAGGACATTTGTCTTTCATTTGTTTATCACTGCAGCCCATCTCCAAAATTTATGACTTTTCTGCATTCTAGAAAAATGCGGTATGAAAACTTGAAACTGTAAAGCAATCCAGCACTGGTCACATTTAGCCTTTCTTCTTCCCTTGGCAGACCTTAACGTTGATTTGTGTTTGCCCTTTCTCTACACAGGGCAGTTAAAGAGGACTAGTCAGCAGAGCTGAATATCCTGTTGTTGAGAGTCAGGTGAAACAAACATGGCAGGAAAAACTGTATGATCAGTTTTGTTTTCCCTTCTCTAAAAGAGGAATGCTGAAGCTCCTGTCATTTCTGCTTTTATTTTTGCTTCTTTTATTTCACTGTCTAGTTAGGTTTGTATGTTCTTCCCTCTCAAAACATTTTTTCTGGTCTTCCATTTATACTTACATCTTCTTTAGCATTTTTCTGCATCTTGTAGATTTAGAGCCTACTTTCTTTTGTATAGTCTTAAATATTATTGTGGAAGCATATATGTTTAGGTAAAAAAAATTACAGGAGCCAGTATTGTGGTGTAGTAGGTGAAGCCTCCACCTGTGACGCTGGCATCCCATTTGAATGCTGGTTCGAATCCTAGCTGCCCACTTTTTTTGTTGTTGTTGTTCCGTTTCTGATCCAGCTCCCTGCTAGTGTGCCAGGGAAAGCAACAGAAGATGGTCCACGTACTTGGGCCCCTGCACTCACATGCGAGATTCAGAAGAACTTGTGGCTCCTGGTTTCCTGGCTTTGGTCTGGCCCAGCCCTGACCATTGCAGCCATTGAGGAAGATTTCTCTCTCCCACCCCTGGCTCTTCTTCTTTCTGTAACTCTTTCTTTCAAATACATAAAATAACTATTTAAAAAAGCTAAAATATTACAATGGTAGAGAATTATGTGAAGTAGAAAGTAAAATTACTCATTTCTTTGCAATGTATTCTTCCCAGAGGTAGCTGAGTTCTGTGTCTACAAAAACACGGTCACACTGTAAATGTTGTTCTATAGTTTTTATGAAATATAGTCCCGTGTTGTTATATAGCGATTTATCTCATTAAAAATCACTGCATAGTATTCCACTGGTTGATAGGACATGACCTCTATTTTGTTAATTACACACATGTATACATGTTCATAAAATAGACAATAAGAACCAAGTTATCAAACGTGGCCACTTCTAAAGACTGAGATTTACACAGGAGATTTTCTAAAATCATGTGCGGTTTTCTATCTGTGGATTTTTAGTAATGCATAAGAAATACTAGTTGTGTAATTAGAAAAGATTCAAAAGAACCTTCACATAGCAGAGGGCTTTGCAGTCAACTTTTGCCTCTTTCACCTCATTTCAGTTTCCCAAGTTGGCCGGATACCCACAGAACACATCATCCACATGTGCAGATGAAGAACTGAAAGTTGCTACGATAAACTCCTTTAGTCAAGCAAATGAAGTAGTCAAGTGAAGCTGAGGGGCTGAGCTCTCTCGACAATGTGGTTGGAGGTTGCTGCTTGGTTGTTTTCATGTCTGGGTTAGATTTTTCCCTTCTTAGCCCTTTGGGCCCCTTTCTGAGCAGAGGAGATTCAGATGTCCTCCGTGACCTCCAATATTTCACTTTCACCCTGAAACTTGGTGACTGGGGGTAGCCATGCCCTCTTCGAAGGAACAAAGGTAAGGCAGTACAGTATGTCATGATGGGAACGTGGTCACACTCTTTAGTGGGACAGAGGAGTCCTCCAGACTTGGTGCCAAACAGACCTGATTATGGGATCCACAAGCATTTCTATCCTCCGTGTGTATTCATTTGCTGTTAAACAAGTCATTCTGCATAATCACCCCCAGCTTCATGCTTTCCCCACCTGAATTAGATTCATACCCAGCATACGCTATTAATACTTGCTGAAAAACAAGCATATGGTATAACAAGTGATGCCACGTTGTACACAGTGGCAGCAAGACAAACAGTTTACAGGATTTAAGATTAACCATGAGACCCTTGCTTATTCAAAGCCTTGACCCGAATATCAACGCTTGTTGATTGATCAAAGAAGGAAATCCTGAGGAAAGCATCTGAAAATAGATTTAGCCGCGTGTCTTGGGCTAACAACTGTACTGGAACTCCTAAGTTTCACAGCCTCCTGCGTCTTACCTCCAAACACTCTTCAAAGCAGTAAAGATGGAGAAACCCTCCCTGTCTGTGTCAGCCTTAGCAACAGCACGTGCTGCCGGTTTTATCAGCAGCTGACTCCCGCTGGGTATCTGCTATGTGTCAAACACTTGGCCTGCCTTGAGAGCTAATCCTTTACTTGACTGTGTGTTTTTAAAGATTTATTTTATTATTTGAAAGGCAGGGTTACAGAGAGGCAGAGGCAGAGACAGAGGGAGAGGTCTTCCATCCACTGGTTCACTCCCCCAATGGCCATGGTGGCCAAGATGTGCTGATCTGAAGCCAAGAGCTTCTTCTGGGTCTCCTACATGGGAGCAAGGGGCCCAGGGGCTTCGACCACCTTCTACTGCTTTCCCAGGCCATAGCAGATAGGAAGTAGAGCAGCCAGGGCTGGAACCAGTGCCCACATGGGATGCAGTACTGCAGGCAGTGGCTTTACCCAGTATGCCGCAGTGCCAGCCCCTGATTGTATGTTGTCTCTTCCTCTTTGTTACCTGTCTATGATATCTCTTGTTAATTGTGATATAAGGACTGTGGAATTGATTGTATTATATTCTTATCCAACAAGAGAGATCTGAATCAATCAAGGGATAAATTCCCTCAAGATCCTTTGCCACAAGGCTTAGAACTTTTTTAAAAAATATTAATTTATCTATTGGAAAGGTATAGCTACAGAGAGGCAGAGGCAGAGAAAGAGAGAGGTCTTCTTCCATCCAATGGTTCACTCCCCAGTTGGCTCCAATGCCAGAGTTGCGCCTATCCGAAGGCAGGAGCCAGGAACTTCTTTTGGGTCTCCCACATAGGTGCTGAGGCCAAAGGACTTGTGCCATCTTCAACTGCTTTCCCAGACCATAGTAGAGAGGTGGATCGGAAGTGGAGCAGCTGGGACTCGAACCAGTGCTCATACAGGATGCTGGCACTGCAGGCAGTGGCTTCACCAGCTAAGTCACAGCACTGACCCCAAACATTTAAAGGTTTCAAATGAAAGACAAATCCTGTAAGATCAGGAAGTTTATTGTCATTTTGAAAATTGTGAGACATCAAGCATTGAGAAGGGTATTTGAAACATTTGTGTACAATTTAAAGAATAATTACTAAGCAAACATAAAGTACTGTTTGAAGACATTCCAAATACTGCTGGAGTTTGTGGACACAAAAGGCTTTTATAGCCTTGGCAGCTCAGGACAAGAGCCTTGGGTGATCACTGATGTCATAAATAAGAGTGTCAATTGTTAAAGCAACAACAGGAGTCACTGTGCACTTACTCCCCAAGTAGGAACTCTGTCCTTAAGGAGTTGTACTAGGAGAATTAACCGTAAAACTATCTCCCATGAACTCCTCATCAAGAGTCCAGCTCCAGGCCTCTGTCTCTCCTTTTTCTTGCTCCTGCTGCCTCTTTTGCTTCAGGCTGCATTTGGCTGTATTAGGCCTGGTTCACCACCTTCAGGTCTGGAAGGGGTGACAGGAGCAGTGGCTTCAGGGCTCAGCCCTGGGGCCTGGTCTGGTTTACTCTGTTTTTTTTTTTTGACAGGTAGAGTTACAGACAGTGAGTGAAAAAGACAGCGAGAAAGGTCTTCCTTCTGTTAGTTCACTCTCCAATTGGGCACAATGGCTAGAGCTGCGCTGATCTGAAGCCAGGAGCCAGGTGCTTCTTCCTGGTCTCCCACGTGGGTGCAGGACTTGGACTTGGACCATCCTCTAGTGCTTTTCCAGGCCACTGGACTGGAAAAACTGCACTGCAAGAAGAGGGGCCAGGACAGAATCCGGCGCCCCAACTGGGACTAGAAACCAGTACCCCTATGGGATACTGGCGGCGCAGGCAGAGAATTAACCTAGTGTGCCATGGCACTGGCCACTTGGTTTACTCTTACAAAACTTAGCATACTTGTTTTCATGTACTCAGACTCCCTCCTGGGGCACACAGCCTTCTTTCACCTTCGCTGCTTGCACCAGGTCCTGTGGAGTCACTGTGTTGAAGCAACATCCTTGCCACCAGTCCCGTCTGTTACAGAGGGAGTCACCATCTTGAAAACGCAAACCAATGCTTGATGTAGTTTTAATTAGCATTTCCCTAATCATTAAAACCTTTGGGCATATTTTCACATAGTCACTAATCATTTACATAACCCTTTTTATGATACCTATTCATATATTTTGCCCATTTTTATATATTTTGATTTTATATCTCTATAAAATCATCATATTTCATTATTTTATTCACTTAACCAAAAAAAAATTTAGGTGCCTGTTATGTTCTACAATAATTAGCACATACAAATGAACTAATGGCAAAGACCCTGTCCTTGTGGAATTTACATTCTGGGGGGAAGAGAGATGATCAAAGTAGGCATAACAAGTAAGGAAATAATTGGAGATGTCAAATAGAGACAGATACGAGTACTATGGAAAAAACAAGAACATTTTATGAAATATCAGTAATGGTGAAGGTAGGACAATCGTTCCTTTACTGAGAAGTCTCCTCTGAGCAGATTTGAAGAGGTGAAAAGTAAGCTAGGTCAGCCTGAGAGTGGTGAGTAAGGGAACAAAAATAGTCTACCATGTCAGAGACCTGAGTGGGTGATAGGAAAACCATGTGCAGGCTATGGGCCCTGTGAACACTTCAGCTTGCACTCTGAGTGGGATGAATAACCACAGCCACGTTCCCCCACAATGCTTATACTCTCTCATAATTGAGAGAGACCATGGAATACTCTACAGAAGAAAAGAACCTGATGATTTAAAAATAAGAGAAACTTATGCTCCCTCTTAGGCTATAGGTGGCCACAGAGCTAGAACTAAGGAAATGATGCCTAAGATCAAATGACTGGGGCTGCACTGTGCCACAGTGGGTTAAGCCACTGTCTGCAGTCCTGGCATCCCACATGAGTACTGGTTCAAGTCCCAGCTGCTCCACTTACAACCCAGCTCCCTACTAATACATCTGGGAAAGCAGCAGAGGACAGCCCAAGTCCTTGGGCCCCTGAACCTACATGGAAGACCTGGAAGAAGCTCTTGGATGTGGCTTTGGATTGGCCCAAATGGCCCAAATGTGGTTGTTTTGGGAGTAACCCAGAAGATGGAAAATCTCTCTGTAACTCTGACCTTCAAAAAAATAAATCTTAAAAAAAAAAAAAACTGAATGGACTATGTAACTGTGGAATTCAAGTTACATGGGAAGTGCATGTGTATCTACATGTGTAGAGCAAGATTTCTCTTATGGCACCTTAAGTACATTTTTCAAGATCTGTTTTGATAAAAGACTATGACATGGGGCCAGTGCTGTGGAATAGTGGGTAAAGCCTCTGCCTGCAGTTTCAGCATCCCATATGAGTGCTGTTTCTAGTGTCGGCTACTCCACTTCTGATCCAGCTTTCTGCTATGCCCTGGGAAAGCAATAGTAGATGGCCCAAATCCTTGGGCCCATTCACCTGTGTTGGAGACCTGGAGGAAGCTCCTGGCTCCTGGCTTCGGATTGGCATGACTCCGGCCACTGGGGCCACTGGGGAGTGAACCAGTACGTGGAAGACCTCTCTCTCTCTCTCTCTCTGACCTCCTCTTCTCTCTTTGTGTAACTCTGTAATCTTATAAATAAATTTTTAAAAAATGAATATGACATAAGAAACTTGATTTCATAAAGTTATTGATAATGATTAGAAATGAACTTGTATATAGATAGTCATAGTTGTCTTTAACAATTACGCAACTCAACTTTTCAGTGATTCTTGTTGTTAAGTTTTGGGCTCCATTTAACAATACCCTCATGCTCATTATCCACTTCTTAATACATTCATTATCAGTCATTCAAGAAACATCCAAACATATTGAGAACATTTGCCATACGTGGGAGTGTTCATGTTCCCATGATTAGCAGCTAATTTACTGGAGACAGATTACACTGCATTCATGGCTCAACCTCCACTGGTGATGTGACTTAAATACGTCTCCAATTTCAGTTTCAAAATCTGTAAAGTTCGGGATAAACATAGTACTTCCCCTGATGATTTTGTGAGGATTAAATGAGATAATGCCTAGAAAGTGTTTATATACAGGAAATACTCTGTCTTAGTCCATTTTCTGCTGCTGTAACACAATAGTTGAGACTGAATGATTTTTATATACTACAGATAAATTTGGCTCAATAATCAGGAGACGAAGGAGTCCAAGAGCATGAGACTGGCATTTGGTGAGGGATTTTGAGATCTGTTATAACATGGGAGAAGGGTAAGTGAGCACGTGTGAGTCAGAGGTTAAGAAAACTGAGCAGAATTTATCCTTTTTATTAGGAATTACTTCCAACAATGATGACATTAATCTATTCACAGGGATGTCCTCATGATATTATCACATCTTAAGCTTCCACCTTTTAATTGTGTTACTCTCATGATTATGAAATGTGAGACTGTCGTTGATTGGTTTCTAGAAGTTGTCATGGGTCAACTGGGATAAATTTCTATTTGATTCTTCTGATTTCTATTATTTTTAAGATTTTATTTATTTATTTGAAAGGCAGGGTTACAGAGGCAGAGACAAAGAGAGAGGGAGAGAGAGAGAAAGAGCAAGAGGGAGGGGGGGAGAGAGAGAGAGAGAGAGAGAGAGAGTTCTTCTGCTGGTTCACTCCCCGGATGGCTGCAACAGCCGCAATGGCTGGATCCATGCTAATCTGAAACCAGGAGCCAGGAGCTTCCTCTGGGTCTCCCACCCGGGTGCAGGGGTCCAAGGACTTGGTCCATCTTCCACTACTTCTCCAGGCCATAGCAGAGAGTGGATCAGAAGTGGAGCAACTGGGACTCGAACCAGAGCCGATATGGGATGTCAGTACTGCAGGCGGTGACTTAAGCCGCTGCACCACAGCATGGGCCTTGGTTGTTCTGATTTATTTATTTATTTATTTATTTATTTATTTTTATTTATTTATTTATTTTTGACAGGCAGAGTGGACAATGAGAGAGAGAGACAGAGAGAAAGGTCTTCCTTTTGCCGTTGGTTCACCCTCCAATGGCTGCCGCAGCCGGCGCGCTGTGGCCGGAGCACCGAGCTCGTCTGATGGCAGGAGCCATGTGCTAGGTGTTTTTTCCTGGTCTCCCATGGGGTGCAGGGCCCAAGCACTTGGGCCATCCTCCACTGCACTCCTGGGCCAGAGCAGAGAGCTGGCCTGGAAGAGGGGCAACCGGGATAGAATCCGGTGCCCCAACTGGGACTAGAACCCAGTGTGCCGGCGCCGCAAGCCAGAGGATTAGCCTGCTAAGCCACAGCGCCGGCTGTTCTGATTTCTTGTTTACAGTTTGGGTCGATGACCCTTCTGATGTCCAAACTCCCTTTCTTGGATTTGGAGAATAGACAGTTCTGTTTTTGCAGGAATCGAGAGACTGCTTCTGATGGTGTCCCCACTGTTCGCCTAGTGCTTGTCATAGTGCTTGGCTTAGTGAGCAGATCCAAATCCTTTTGCTTGTCATTCAAAGCTCTGAAAACTACTTTCTCTCCTGCCACTGCTGACCTCTCTACTATACCCACTAATACCAGCATGAAATACATTTGGCTCTGCTGCACTTCTCCATTTAACTGATTTCTAATATCTCTAGGCCAGGTCTGAGATTTGATTTTACGTGATGTATAAGTTAATTGCCTGTTACTAAATCATGGAAGCTGACAGAAAAGATAAAGTTTTGGGGCCTATATTAATCACAGCAAAGTAAACAGCTTGTGTCTTACATCTGCCTTGATTCCCCTTGTCCCTAAGTCCTGAAGGGACTACACAAAAGGGTTAGATGAATAATTGCACACACAATAGGTTACATTACAGAGAGGACCCTAAGCTGGGGGCACCACCATTTTATAGAAAGCAGTAACTGAACCCTTTCTTTGCCCAAGAGGAAGATGTTACTTCATATATCTAGGTTGTTTGTGCAAATACAGCCCCATGCAAGCAAGAGTCCTTTGGGAGATTCTTCATAGACTCTTCCAGTACAGAGTAATTTCCATATTCCAAGCCCTATTTCAATCATACTCCTTCTCAATATCTTCCCCAGGTACAGTCATGTACCCTATAGTGACATGTCCATCAACAGTGGACCATGTAAACAAGGGTAATTCCATACTATTATAAAGGAGCTGGCCTTGTGACATGGTAGTTGTAATGTAACACACCACACGACTTACATATTTATGGTAATGCCAGTGCAAACAAACTTGTTACACTGCCAGATGTTATAGAAATATAAAAGTGGTGGATGTTCTGCATAGTGATTAAGATCCTACTTGAGACATCTGCATTCCATGTTGAAGTGTGTGGTTGAGTCCTGGTTCCTCTACTTCTGATCCAGATTCCTGCTAATGCACACCCTGGGAGGCAGCAGACTGGCTTAAGTACATGGATCCTTGCCACAGAGGAGTTCTGTGTTCCTGGTTTGGCCTGGCCTACCCATGGCTGTTGGGGATCTGGGGAGTGAGCCAGCAGATAGAAGACCTCTTTCAGTTTGTCTCTCTCTGCCTTTCATGTAAAATTAAAGTAAGTAAAGTAAAATGTAAAAGTTTATCACATACAGTTATATACAGTACAGAATAATTGATGATGTTATTGAATATTATGATAGCATGATTTTATCATTATTTTATAGTATATTTTTATATTTATAAAAAAGTCTACTGTAAAACTACACTGGAAGCAGCCTCATGTGTCTCATGTTTATTGCTTCCCGATTACATATTTTTCTTTTACGCTTGATTTAATCTCATGTTACTTGATTCATCATGGGCCTAGGAAAAAGAAACTATGCCATATATATGTGCCATAAACCCTAGGTGTGTAGAAGGTTATACTATGTAGGTTTGTGAAATACTGTTTCATTTGTATAATACTGTTGGATATTTTCACAACTAATTCCCTAATGATGCATTTCTTAGAATATATCTCTGTCTTTAAGCACCACAGCTTTCCTAGAATTCCTATGACTTTACTTCATATACTTACTCTAGTGGTTGATTGTACATCTTATTGTATCATAGTGAAACAACCTCTTTTTTTTTCAATAAGAGTTTATGACTTCTGAAAATTTTTGAAAACATCATCTGAGAGGCCGGCACTGTGGCATAGCGAGTAAAACTGCTGCCTGCAGTGCCGGCATCCCATATGGGTGCCAGTTTGAGTCCTGGCTGCTCCATTTCCCATCTAGCTCTCTCTTATAGTGTGGCCATCTGTACCTGGGTGGGAGACCCAGAAAAAGCAATTGGTTCCGGGCTTCAGATCGGCGGAGCTCCAGCCATGTGCTGTCATCTGGGAGTAAACCAGCGGATGGAAGACCTTTCTCTCCCTGCCTCTGTCCCTCTGAAACTCTGCCTTTCAAATAAATAAATAAATCTTTAAAAAATTATTTGAGGGTTTTTTGGTTTCTTTTGTTTTTTGTCTAGTGGTTAAGATGATGGTTGGCATGCCTGCATCCCTTATCAGAGTGTGTGGATTTGAGTTCTTGCTCCAGCTGCTTTATCCAGCTTCCTACTAATACAGTCCCTGGCAGGCAGCAGTGATGGTTTGATTAGTTGAGTAGGTTCCTGCCACTCATGTAGAAGAGCCAGTTTTATTTCCTGGATCCTGGCTTTGGTTTGACTCAGCCTCCACCCTTGTGAGCATTTGGGGAGTAGACCAGAGGGTGGAAGTTGTCTACCTCTTTCTCTCTGCCTCTTAAATAAATGCAACTAATTGATTAAGTTTTAAACACTATCAAGATTATTTTATAAGGAAATAACAAATCTGAAAAATGAGAAATTATCTTTATTTTATTAGGAAGAAATACTTTTAAGCATCACAAACATTTCATGGAATTTTAAGACACAAAGAGCATAACCATTAAAAAAAATCAGTAATCAGTTGCCCCATTTTAGGAAATACATTATGAATTCCAGACTTAAGCCAAGTGTTCATAAATCAGGTGATTTCTTGTTATTTGTTGATCTCTTATTTGTGATATTCATTTCTTTGCTTAAAAAATTGTTTATTTATTTGAGGGGAGAGAGAGAGAGAGAATGAGCGGGCTCCTATCCACCGGTCCACTCTGCAAATGCTCACAGTGATTGGAGGCAGAAACTGAGAACATGATCCAGTCTCCCGTGTAGGTAGCAGGAACCCAGACACTTGAGTCATCCCCCCTGTCTTCCAGGGTCTGCATCATCAGGAAGCTGGAATCAGGAGATCAAACCTAGGCACTCTGATGTAGAAAAACCTCTGGACCAAATGACCTCCCCCTGAACTCCATTTCTTACAATCTCATTATAGCATCAGAAAAAAAGTACATAAATATATTTAATATTTTTGTGCATATGGTAAAGAAACAATATTGAAATGACAGAAAAACTTTTTTTTTTTTTCATGGAGTATCCACCCACAGTTTTGGGTTATTCATGCTCTATAGACACAGTTAGAGTGGAAACTACTTCAGATAATTAGAGGCAAATGGCCACCAACTGTTGTTTGATTAACTTCATGATATTCTTCAATCATATGCTAATACAAAGAAAAGAAATTTGAATAAACTCAAATCTGCGATATGGTCAAGGTTGAGGCAACCTACCTCAATGGCCAAGCAGGTGAATGAATACATCAGGGATTCATTAAACCATAGTTTATTTCATGGATACTGGAATGTCATGTGCCTAGGTATCTAGAAACATAAAAGCACTTATAGAGAGCACAGTTTCTAAAATGAAAAACAGATGTCTTCCCTCGTAAAATCAAAACAATTCTTGCCCCACTCTAAGGTTCCAGCTCTGCTCAAGATTTTCTGATGAGGGAACTTCTCCCAAGCCTTTAGCCCTGCACCCCTGTGGGAGAACCAGAAGAAGCTCCTGGCTCCGGGCTTCAGACTGGTGTAGCTCTGGCCATGGTGGCCAATTGGGGGAGTGAACCAGCGGATGGAAGACCTCCCCCCCCCCCACTTCCCCTTCTCTCTCTGTGTAACTCCAACTTTCAAATAAATAAACGAAAAAGTTACAGAGAGAGAGAGAGAGAGAGAGAGAGAGAGAGAGAAAGAGAGAGAAAGGGAGAATCAAAGAGAGATCTTTGATCTACTGGTTCACTCACAAGATGGCTGCACTGCCAGAACTGGGCTGATCCGAAGCCAGGAGCCAGGAGCTTCTTCTGGGTCTCCCTTGTGGGTACAGAGGCCCAAGCACATGTCATGTGCTGCTTTCCCAGGCACATAGGCAGGAAGTGGGATCATATTAGAGCAGACAAGTCTTGAACCAGTGCCTGTATGGGATGCTGGTACCTCCAGCTGCAGGTCAACCAGCTATGTCACAGCACTGGTCTCTGGAAGGGTTACTATAAGGTCTTTGACAAGAATATTTTAATGTCCTGAGTTCAAATGAAATCTCTAGTGACCATATTGATCAACCCTGGTGGCGATTTTGCTCTCTATATTGATTTCAGTGTGAAAAATTCTGTAATTATTGCCACTTTTTCTTCTCCATAGGCTTTCTTCAACTCGCAATGTCACAGAAGTTAGTTCGACTCAATTTATTGAGCATTCATGACACTATCACAGTCCAGTGGGAGCAGGAAAGACCTATAATCAAATAATTATAATGCAATGGAGTTTGTGCAGAGATTTATGTTTATAAATTTCAGAGAACTTCTTGAATGTTTCATCAGATATGGATGAGATGAGGCATGCTACATCGATAATTAAGGAGTTGGAAAAGGGTGGGAAGGGAAGGTGTTTCGAGAACATGAATACTGACAAGAGTTGGAACATGGATTTCCACTAGGTGTAAAGGAAAAGCATGTGAAAAGGCACAGAACATGAGCAATGTTGTGAATTCAGGGAGCAAACTAGCTCAGCACTGCCCTGGCACTGGGTGCTGGTACTGGAGAGAAAGGCAGAGGTAGGTGACAGGTTTCTTTTGTCTTCAGAGGTTACTTATTCTTAGCCCTGTAGAACTGGAGAGGCAGTAAAGAAATTGGTGATACCACTAAATATGGATGGATCATTCTGGTGAAGGAATTTTTTGTTAGTCCATATTATGACTTCTATAAACACAGAGAAAAATAGGATACCATAATGAACCACCATACATATAAATACAACAATTGTCAACAGTCAGAAACAAGTTTTTTTTAAAAAAGATTTATTATTTACTTGAGAGAGTTACACTGAGAGAGGAGAGGCAGAGAGAGAGAGAGAGAGAGAGGTCCTCCACCCGATGGTTCATTCCCCAATGGCTGCAAAAGTCATAGCTGTACTGATCCGAAGCCAAGAACCAGAAGATTCTTCCCAGTCTCCCAGTGGATACGGGACCCAAGGACTTGGGCCATCTTCTACTGCTTTTCCAGGCCACAGCAGAGAGCTGGATCTGCAGTGGATCAGCCAAATCTCCAACAGGTGCCCATATGAGATGCTGGCACTTCAGGCCAGGGTGTTAACCTTCTGCACCTCAGCACCGGCCCCCAGAAATAAGTTTATTAAGGGAAGTTTGAAGCATAAACAGAGTCGAGAACACAGTAGATTGTAACTCCATGCACTCATTAGTCAGTTTCACTATCAACTGATTGCCCATCTTATCTGTGTTCCAACACTCTCCTCCATTATCAAATTGTTTTGAGACACAACCCAAATATCATGTTATCTCACCTGTAAATCTGCAAGTTCACATTTTAAAAGAAGGGACACTTATAAATCCCACAATTCCATCAGCACATCTAGGAAATAACAAAGATTTCTTGACATCACCAAAAATCCTATCAGCTTTTCTCATAATGATAATGTGTGTTTGAATAGGGATTCTATAAAGTCCATATATTACTAGATTGAAATACTCCTTACATATCTTTTTTGTTTGTTTATTCAATTCTTTTCTTAAATTTTTTATTATTTAATTATTTTTTTTTGACAGGCAGAGTGGACAGTGAGAGAGAGAGAGACAGAGAGAAAGGTCTTCGTTTTGCCGTTGGTTCACCCTCCAATGGCTGCCGCGGCTGGCCCGGTGCAGCAGGCGCACCGCGCTGATCCGATGGCAGGAGTCAGGTGCTTCTCCTGGTCTCCCATGGGGTGCAGGGCCCAAGCACTTGGGCCATCCTCCACTGCACTCCCTGACCACAGCAGAGAGCTGGCCTGGAAGAGGGGCAACCAGGACAGAATCCGGTGCCCCGACCGGGACTAGAACCCGGTATGCTGGCGCCGCAGACAGAGGATTAGCCTATTGAGCCACAGCACCGGCCTGTTTATTCAATTCTTAATAGTAAACAATTGACTCATCATTTAAAATTGATTTCTCTGTGGTAAAATACATTATAATGAAATTTACCATCTTAACCATTTTTAAATATACATTAAGTATTAATAAGTACATTCACACTGTTGTGCAACTATCATCCATATCCATCTACAGAACTCTTTGAATTTGATGTATTAATATACTTCATTAAATTAAGATGACTAATATTTTGCTTACTAAATACCTGAATTTTTTGGTTCCTGTTCAGGTGAGCAAGTTACTGCCCTGAGTGTCAGTATCCCATTCTATAACAGTGAATTAGCGCCCTCTAGCACATTTTTGAGTCACCATCTTTAAAAAAAAAAAAACCTTTCATAAAATTGTGCTATGAAACTATAATATTCTCAATACTGCATTGGGCTCCTTATACTATCTCATTTTAATTCTCAAAAGATTGTATAACGTAGTCCAAGACATCTCTAAGTGGATTAAGGTAATAAGCAATGTGATGAGAGACTAGAGTTGTGGACAGAGAATGACTGACTACTAAGAGGTGCAATGATGAAAGAAAAGAGATCTGGATCCCTGGCAGCTCTTAGCTTAGTGGGAGAGTGTCAATCAATCCAAACTCCAAAACTGCAAAAGCAAAAAGGACTTTGTTTGGGGCCCTAGTAATTCTAGAGACTTGGCCTCAGATAGCTCTGAATCAATATTCCAAAGGGGAAAGGGAATGTAGGAGCCTAGTGGGCAAGCAGCACAAAGCAGTAAAAACTTCTTTGTAGGAACTTCTACTAAGATTGAGAAGGAACTGGTGCTGTATTACAGGGGCTTTGTGACTAATAGAAGACAAAGAAAAGAATGCATATGCTTACCAAGCAGTGTCCATAAAACAACACCCTTAATATCATCTTGAGTTTTGTCCCTGCCAGTTTTCTGCACTCAAGAAGAACCAAAGTTCCCATTCCTAGGCAGCAGTTGAAATGATGCTTAAGTCATCTCCTGGCCTCCCAAGTGCCCGTTTGTTTTGTTTTGTTTTGTTTTGTTTCCCCCTAGAAACCTTTTATTTAAGAATACAAACTTCTAAAAGGGATAAAGTATTAAATTGTACATTAAATTGTATTAAATTGTATATCAACAGTCAGGACAAGGGCTGATCAAGTCACTGTTTCTCACAGTGTCTCTTTCACTTCAACAGGTATCCTTTTATGTGGTTGGTTAGCAAATACTATTGGTTGAACTCTGTAATTAACACACATTTATTCTTAGGTGTTTAAATTTTAACTGAAAAGTGATCCCTTTTAAATATAAGAGTGGGAATAAGAGAGGGAGGAGTTGTAAAATTGGGGACATGCTCAACCAGACTTGCCCCAAATGATGGAGTTAGAAACATGCCAGGGGATTCCAATATAATCCCATCAAGGTGGCATGTACCAAGGCCATGTCACTAGTCCAAGTGATCAATTTCAGTTCACAATTGATCACACTGCTAGGTCTAAGAGTCAAAGGGATCACACAAACAAGACTAGTGTCTGCTAATACTAACTGTTAGAATAAAAAAGGGAGAGAAGGATCCAACATGGGAAGTGGGAGACACAGCAGACTCATAGAATGGCAGATGTCCTAAAGAGCACTCTGGCCTCGGAATCAGCCCATAAGGCATTCAGATCTGGCTGAAGAGCCAATGAGAGTATTTTAGCCATGGAAAGCCAAGACACGCTGGCACAAAAAAACCACAAAAAACAAAAAACAAAACAAAAACAATAAACCCTAAATGAAAGATCTCTGCGAGTGAGATCCCAGTGGAAAGAATGGGCCAACAAAGAAGGAGGTACCTTTCTACGAACGGAGGAGAGGAACTTCCACTTTGATTACAACCTTGTCTAAATAAGATAGGAGTTGGCGAACTCAAAAGGCTTCTATAGCCTTGGAAACCATGACTAGAGCCTAGGGAGATTTCTGACGCCAAAAACAAGAGTGTCAAATTGTTAAGTCAACAACAGGAGTCACTGTGTACTTACTCCTCATGTGGGATCTCTGTCCTTAACGTGTCGTCCAATGTGAATTAATGCTATAGCTTGTACTGAAACAGTATTTTACACTTTATGTTCTGTGTGAGTGCAAACTGATGAAATCTTTACTTAATATATACTAAATTGATCTTCTGTATATAAAGATAACTGAAAATGAATCTTGATGTGAATGGAATAAGAGAGGGAGCGGAAGATTTGAGGGGTTTGGGTGGGAGGGAAGATATGGGGAGAAAGCCATTGTAATCCATAAATGTACTATGGAAATTATATTTACTAAATGAAAGTTTAAAAAAAAAATAAAAAAACGAAATTTTCTTGAAAAAAAACAAACAACAAAAGAATACAAACTTCTTATATTTCCTAATTACAACTTCAGAAATATGGTGATTCTTCCCACCATACCCACTCTTCCATCAACTCTCCCACCCCTCTTCCTCCTCCCTCTGTTTTCAGTTTACTTTATACACATATGATTAACTCTATGTTAAGAGTTCAACAAATAGCATTAAAAAAAAAAAAAACACCTGTTCCTCAGCAGTAGAGACAAGGGCTTTTCAAAGTCATTGCTTCTCAAAGTGTCAATTTCACTTTTATAGATTTTCTTTTAGGTGCTCTATTAGTTATTAGAGGTCAGGGAGAACATATCGTATTTGTCCTTTTGGTTCTGGCTTATTTCACTAGGTATGTTTTCTAGTTTCATCCATTTTGTTGCAAATGACCAGATTTCAGCTTTTTTTCTTTTTACCACTGTGTAATGTTCCATGCTGTGCATAACCCATAATTGCTTTATCTAGTCTTCAGCTGATGGGCATTTGAGTTGATTCTATATCTTATCTGTTATAAATTGAGCTGCAGTAAACATGTGGGTACAGATAACTCTTTGCTACGCTGATTTAAGTTCCCTTGGGTAAATTCCCAGGAGTAGGATGGCTGGGTCACATGGTAGGACTACATTCAGATTTCTAAGGTATCTCCATAATGTCTGCCATAGTGGATTTACCAGTTGACATTCCCACCAGTAGTGGATTAGCGTGCCTTTTCCCTCACATCCTTGCATTTATTATTTATTGATTTATTATTTATTGATTTCTATATGAAAGCCACTAAATGCCCCCTTTGTGAAAAGATTTTTGTTTTTATTTATTTTCATATTTTTAGAAAGAAAGGGAGAGAGAGAGAAGGAGAGAGAGAGAGAGAGAGTCCATTCACTGATTCTCTCCCCAAATGCCCAAAAGAGCCCAGGTTGTGCCAGGCTGAAGCCAAGAGCCTAAAATTCAATCCAAATGTCCTATGCAGGTGGTAAGGACTCAAGCACTTGAGCCATCACCTGCTGCTTCCCAAGGTGCACATTAGCGGAAGCTGGAATTGGAAGCTGAGCTGGAACTCAAATCCAGCCACTCCAATGTGAGTTTCGGGCATCCCAAGACGCATCCCAATGCCCTAACTTCCTTTTGAAAAGCGGTTTCAATGTTGTCATCATAATTTTCCTTTTATTTTCACAGGAGACAGAACCTTGGAAAAGAATGTTGCAATAGGCCCATTAAAAGCTATTACAGTGTTATTTATTTTTAAATGGCAAGAAAGCAAAGAAACAGAACTAGTAACTTTGATTGAAGATGTCATCCGACTGAGCATTAAAAGAAAGGAGCTGTCTTTGCTGTTGATTGTAACCGTAGCAATTTTTATTGTTATATGGTGTTTTCTTGTTTGAATATCTCAGTTTTTTCTGTTCTTGTTAGATATTTGTTCTTTGATTATTTGTTTTCAGTTCTTGTGTTAATTGTACCAATACTTATGTTTATTATGTTTTCTACTATTTTTAAACATTTATTATGAAGAATACTACAAACATTCTTATACTATTCAGAAAAATCTCTCAGATAAATTTAGACACACTTCTTAAAATGACTTTTTATAAAGACCAATTTTAGGTTTGCAGCAAAATTCAGAGCAAGGAGTGCATCCGGGCTGTGGGCAAAGGTCGTAAATGCCCCGGTCACATGCAGTGAGGATGGAAACAAGAGGTTCAGACTGAAGGGCAGTTCTGAGGCCAACGAAACTGCACAGGAAATGGAGAGACATCCACCAGTGACCCTGAATTTTCTAGATTGAGAGACTAATATCCTTAAGTGGCATAAAAAATCCTGGAAAAATTAAGTTTTCATGAAAAATGAGTTCTATTTTGGGTTAGGGCAATTGGAAATACCCATACAGAACTTAGGAAAGGGAGGAACTGAAGACAAAGATTTGGAAATGTTAACCTAGAGTTCATTGTCAAAGTCATGGGGAAGGATAATAATAATTGCCAACACTTCTTCGGCTTTTATTATGTGCCAGGCACAATTAGGGGTTGGTGCTGTGGTGCAATGATTTAAGCCATGACCTGCAGTCCTGGTATCCCATATGGGTTATCTGTTCCAGTCCCAGCTGCTCCACTTCCAATCCAGCTCCCTGCTAATGCACCTGGGAAGGCAGCAAAGGATGGCCCAAATGCTTGGGCCCCAGACCCACATGGGAGACCCAGAAGACTCCTGGCTTTTGGCTTCAGCCTGGCATAACCCTGGCTGTTGTGGCCATTTGGGGAGTGAATCAATGATGGAAGATCTCTGTCTCTCCTCTCTTTCTCTGTCACTCTGCCTTTCAAGTAAATAAATAAATCTTTAAAAAAATTACAGGTGTCAACTCATTTAATTTTCACCTTAATCTACAGAGGCAAGTATTATTATTTTCATTTTACAGATGAAAGAATTGAGGCCCAGAGAAATCAACAAGATTCCCAAGGTCACATGTCTCTGCAGGGGTAGAACCAAGAGATTTTTCAGGCATGAGGAGAAGACTACACTTCATCAATGGTTTGGGTGAGAGGGGAAAGAGTGGGAAGGAGACTGGAGTGAATAGTCACAGAGTTAGGAAGAGAGCCAGAGGAGTTTCATTAGTGGCCAAACTTGAACTTGAACTAGCTTAACAAGGTACGTGCTGTAGGTGCCTGACACTCCCTGAGGAGATCAGGTAGAGAGTGCCAAAGTAAAGTCACAAGTAGTCAAGCTCTGAGACTAGTTGTGGATAACATCTGTCAGGCTTGGTTCTTGGCTTACAAGAAAGGAATAGAACTCTCTTAAAGGCATCTAAAAGCAAAACCTAGAATAGCAGCTATTGCTCTTGATTGCTTTCTACAGCTAGAGTAAACAGAAAATGGCTGTCCTTAGATAATTCAGTTATGTGTATAGTAGGTATGGCAGGAGTGGAAGAGAAAGAGAGGAGACTGTGGGGAAGAGAACTGTGCTAAGCAAACAAGACAGAAGCAGCTGAGCTGGGCAAGAAGGGAAGAAGGAAATTGTGGGAGGGCCCTTGCCCTGCCCAGCCCTGCAGCTCCACCAACCCTGACGTGGCTTGGTGATTTTGCTGAAAGTGGGTGGGAGTGGGCGTTCACGTGGCCCTTCAGCTGCACCTGGATTCTACTCCATGAACTGTCTTCTTCTTGGCATTGCCCTGTCCTTCCCTGAATAGGCTACCTACTGGCTGTCACCAGGGTGGCCATTCAAGATGTGGTATGTTGCTCTGAGATGTGTAGCGTGCTCAGACAGGCATGACCTCTGCAGAAGGGCTCATGTTCTGAGCAGAATGAAACAGGCATGGTACTGATCTCGAAGCAGCAGAAGTGAAAAATCTGTCCACTTTTCACTCATTCATTCATCAACTAACTCATTATTTAGTGAATACCTACAACATCTTAAGCACTGTTCTACAACCCATGCAACCTAAAGAGAGATTAAGTGAGACATGATCCTTGCCTTCAAGGAAATCACAGTCAAGTTGGGGAAATGAAGAAAACAAATAGGGGTAGCAATTAGTAAATAAAAGAGTGTTAAACTTTCACATGTAATAAGGAAGTAATATGTGGCTAAAATGATGAAAGAGTGACTTCTACTTTGAAAAACTGCTCTTAGCAAGTGTAAAGGCTTCCTGTCCCATTCTCTTTGTTTCTAAGGGACAGGAGAGCACTATTGTTCACCTTTCCCTTTCAATTAGGTGGAGCCTTGTGGCTCCTTCTGACCAGAAAGTGGTAGTTGAAGCAGGCTGTTTGCAAACAAATATCTGAAGTGTGTGGCATGGGCTGGCAGTCCAGGGGTGGACAGCATGGAAACCGATGATGGTGACCACAGATGACATTACTTAGTATGTGGTGGTTAGTAAAACTGGCGTCTGTACGAACTCAGAAGGAAGATTATTTACTAAAGAAAAGGAGACTAGGAGAAAACAATGTTTCTAATGTGTGTTGCTGGCTATTGACATGCTTTGGCAAGACCTTATGTGCTCAAAAAATAACTGTTTGTAAGAAAATGTAAAAAGAAATAGATTTCAGAAATTGGGGTCTTGGAAAACTGGAAATCCTGATAGGCTTCAAACTCCAAACACAGAGAGAAAAGGACCTGAAAGCTAAGCTCCATTCAAATAAACCTGAAAGACGATTTGATTGCCTGCGTGGTTTTTTTCTACAATATCAACCTGCTCCTCCTGGGGTGAGACTTTGCGGTGAGACTTTGCATCTCTGACCGGAAATGCCTGTCTGGGAGGAGGGAACAGTGTAGGGCCTGCGGCAGGACCTTGTACCACCCAGAAGAAGCACCGTGCAATGGGAGGAGCTTCCACTGCTACCGCTTCCTGTGCTTTGTTTGCAGTAAAAGTTTAGCTAGCACAACAGTGGCAATTCATGAGGAAGAGATCTACTGCAAATCCTTCTCTGGAAACAAATATGGGCCCAAAGGTTATGGTTATGGCCAGGGTGTTGGCACGTACAGCACGGACCGTGGTGAGAAACTGATGTCAAGCTAGAAAGCGTTCGCACAGACCTAAACAATCAGTCATATGGAGGTGCTAAGTGTTGCACATTTGGGGATTCTGTGTATGCTGCTAAGATGATTCAAGCTGGAAAGCCCTGGCACAAAAACTGTTTCCAATGTGCAAAATGCGGAAAGAGTCTTGAATCAATAACTGGCTGAGAGGGAAGGTGAAATCTATTATAAAGGTTGTTGGGCCCAAACGATTTGGTTATGGCCAAGGAGCAGGAGCTCTTGTTCACACTCACTAAAGGAGCAACCCCAGAATTCAACATTACACACTAAGAATCTCATCGTAATCTATATGCTGATAATCTTTTAACACTAAACTGTGGGGGCCGGCGCTGTAGTGCAGCGGGTAAAGCCACCGCCTGCAGTGCTGGCATCCTGTTTGGGCTCTGGTTTGAGTCCCGGCTGCTCCACTTCTGATCCAGCTCTCTGCTATGGCCTAGGACAGTCGTAGAAGATGGCCCAAGTCTTTGGGCCCCTGCACCCACAGGGGAGACCCACAAGATGCTCCTGGCTCCTAGTTTTGGATTCGCAGAGCTTTGGTTGTTTGTATCCTTTTGGTTTATTCACCAGCATTTTCAAGAACCATTTCTTCATTTTAAATAAAATTTCAATTGAAAAAAAAAAACAACGTAGGGAAATATCAAATTAAAGTTTGTTCTTGGTGCTTGCACTGTGGTGCTATTGGTTAATCCTATGCCTAAACCACTGGCATCCCAATGGGTGCTGGTTCGAGTCCTGGCTGCTCCAATTCCAAACCAGCTCCCTGCTAATGGTCTGAGAAAGTAGTAGAAGATGGCCCAAGTACTTGGGCACCTGCACCCTTGTGGGAGGCTCTGAAGAAGTTCCTGGCTTCAGATTGGCTCACTCCAGCTGTTGCGGTCATCTGGGGAGTGAAATAATGGATGGAAGATCTTTCTGTCTTTCCCTCTCTCTCTTTTTTAACTCTACCTCTCTAATAAATAAATAAAATCTTTAAAAAAAGTTTGTACTCAAGGTAGGTATTGTGACATGGTGGGTTAGGCTGTCGCTTGCAATGTTGATGTACCATATTATAGTACTAACTACTTTGCTTCTGATTCAGCTCCCTACTAATGCACCTGGGAGAGCAGTGGATGATGGCCCAAGTACTCGAGTTCCTTCCACCCATGTGGGAGATCTGCATGGAATTCCTGGTTCCTGGATTCACCCTGGTTTAGCCCTGGCCATTGTGGGCTTTTGGGAAGTAAAGCAGCAGATGGAAGAGTTCTCCCTGTCTCTCTCTGTGATTTTGCCTTTCAAATAAACAAATGTCTTTTGTTTTTTAAAGAGGCATGTCTGCTATATGTACTGGTAATTCCTCTCAAAAGACCAAAGGGCTTTAGGGCAGAAACAATTAATGTATTCATTTCCATAAATATTCAGAGAAAAGATAAAATTAAGAGTATCGCTTTTAAGAGGAACATCAGTGTACCTATGAAAGCAAGAGAGTACCAGAGATACAGAGATAGAGATTAGATAGATAGATAGATGATAGATAATAGGACAAGAAAGCAAACAAACATAGTGAATGAGGTCAGTGTTAAGACATAGAGGATTAAACCACTGCCTGTAGCACTGGCATCTCATATGGGTGCCAGTTGGAGTCCTGGATGCTCCACTTCTAGTTTCCTGCTAATGCCCCTGGGAAAGCAGTGGAAGATGGACTAAGTACTTGGGTCCTGGACCCATGTGGGAGACCCAGAAGATGTTCATAGTTCCTGTCTTTGGCCTGTCCTGGCCCCAGCCATTGTGTAACTGATGTTACACAACTGGGAGTAAACCAGCAAGTGGAAGATCTCTCTCTGTCTCTCTTTTTGTGTGTAACTCTGCCTTTCAAATAAGCAAAATAAATCTTAAAAAAATTGTATTTGAGAACCATAGATAGTGGATTTGGGAACAATTACTCGAAAAAAAAACAATGAATATTGGGAAATGTAGTTCCCTAGAACAGAAAATATAAGAAGCTTAGTGGATTTGTGGATCCTAAGCCCAAGTAGACCTATGTCTCCCAACATTACATAGGCACGACATGTACTTGGAAAACCACTCAATCCCCAAGCAGGACATGCACCTATTAGTATGTGGCCAAAAAAGATATCAGAAGAACCTCCAGAGGGTGGAGTCCTGAGAATCAAGGAACATTTTGTTATTTCAGGGTCAAGGTCTTTGTGGCTTTTGCTCATGGAGAATTTGTGACACATAAATCTTTGCCTGCAACTACCTTCCATTTTTCCCTCCTGAGAGTGCTCTCTGTAGTTGTCCTGGCCCAGTTCTGCCACTGTATGTTGCCAGTTGGGAATAGATCTATTATTACTAGTGCATAGTTATGTGGACCAAGAGACTACCAGAAGCAGTTCAGATACTCTGGGTTGTGACGTCTTTGTGACAACTTGAAGTTTAGAGTCGATTCTTTTGGGAAGGAAGTGAGTGAGTGAGGGAATAAGAAAGAAGCAGGAGAGTGGCCATACAGACACTAGAAATAAATCCTTTTTTTCTGGCAAAGGGGAGGATTACATATTCCTTGAGTCTTGGCAGTAAGGTGAACTACAGATGGGGTTGAAGCATTTAAGGGCCATTGAGAGACTCTTCAACACTCTTGCTGCTGTGGTATTCATGGAGGAGATCTTGGATTGAGATGGAGATAGCAAATATTCAAAGTCCCATGGAAGACAGCTACCTTGGAGCATATGCCTTGGAAATAAGAAATGCTGCACTGTATGAAGCCAACAAGATTTGAGGATTGTAGTTGCAGCACAAGAGAGCCCAACTAGGGGCTAGTGCTACAGCACAGGGGTTAAGCTGTGCCTGTGGCACTGGCATCCCCTTTGGGCACCAGTTCAGGTCCCAGCTGCTCTGTCTCCAATCCAGCTCTCTGCTAAGTAGAAATAGCACCAATAGCTAAGTAGAGATAATGCATTTGGGGAAGCAGCAAAGGATGACCCAACACCTTGGGCTCCTGCATCACTTGAGGGACCTGGAAGAAGCTCCTGGCTCCTGGCTTCAGACTGGCCCAGGCCTGGCTGGTGCGGCCTTTTGGGGAGTGAACCAGCAGATGGAATCTTTTTCAATTCTCTCTCTCTCTCTCTCTCTTTCTCTCTCTCTGCCTCTCCTTCTCTCTACAACTCTGCCTTTCAATTAAATTAAAAAATCATAAAGGAAAAAAAAGAGAGCTCAAAGTAATACAGAAGGCCTTTCTGAGGATGTGATAGTTGAGCTGAAATTTAGTGGATAAGAAGGAACTCACAGACTTTTCCAGGTAAAGGAAAATTTATGTGCAGAGAAGATGTTGAAGCAAGAGAGGAATCATTGTTTTAGAGCAGGTGAAACAAAACTAGTATGGCCAGAGTGTGTGCATGAGAAAAGGAAAGAGTAATTAGCATGGAGACAATACATGAAGACAAGGAGAACAATGCAGACACTGGATATCATAAAACCACTGAGAGCTGCTGTAATGAAGAGGAATAAGAAACAGGAAGGGATGGGGATTATGAGTTATGCAAACCTTCATAAGATGTGGATGTAGTCTAGGAGAAGAATGTAGCCAGAGCCATGGCTCAATATGCTAATCCTCCACCTTGCGGCGCCAGCACACCGGGTTCTAGTCCTGGTTGGGGCACCAGATTCTGTCCCGGTTGCCCCTCTTCCAGGCCAGCTCTCTGCTCTGGCCCGGAAGTGCAGTGGAGGATGGCCCAAGTGCTTGGGCCCTGCACCCCATAGGAGACCGGGAGAAGCACCTGGCTCCTGGCTTCGGATCAGCTCAGTGCACCGGCCGCAGCGCGCTGGCCGCAGCGGCCATTGGAGGGTGAACCAACGGCAAAGGAAGACCTTTCTCTCTGTCTCTCTCACTCACTGTCCATTCTGCCTGTCCCAAAAAAAGAGTGTAGAGACAGAGAGGGTGCTATTTCTACTTAAAATCAATAATGACTCCCTGCAAAGGAAAGAATGACTTCTGTAGGAAGAGGAGTAAGAAGTGCCAAAAGCCAGACTGAGGCAGTGCTGGGGGATGCCCAAGCGTTAGTTCCTCCTAGTACACAGTGCTGTCCTCCAGCCTGGTTCTCTGTCAGTCACCAAGAAACTCGTGCACACAGAAGAGAAGTCATTTCAGTTCCCTATAAACTCTGACTCCAAGTGCTTTCTGGTGCCTGTTCCAAGTCCCTACTCCTCCCATGGAAGGGAATAGTGAAACATTGAAAGTTTTCGTTTCCTTTTTAAACTGTTATGAGTTTGTAGCAGCAGACCACAGGAAAAGGATGTTAGTCAAAGGATACGCAATTACACTTAGATAAAAGGGATTTTTAAAAAGTGTTCCCAGAATAGCCCAATATATAGAGACAGAAAGTAGATAAGTGATTGCTGGGACTTGGGTTGGGTGGGGGTGGGGAAGGAGAAGTTGGGTGGAGGGAAGAAGTTGAGGGGCGGGAAGAAGAGAAATGGCGAATGAGCACTGGTGGTTATAAAAATTTTTTTATGTAATGAAAATGATCTAAAATTGATTGTGATGACAGTTGTACAACTTTGTGAACATACAAGAAGCTATTGGACTGTGTATTTTATGTAGATGATTTGTATGATTCATGAATGTATCTCAATAAAGCTGTTTTTTACATCTTAAGATGATAAAATGTTCCAGATTTTCAAATCCAATATTGACATGAAAGATAAATGCATATAATTAAAAAATATTTTTTTAAATTTATTTGAAAACCAGAGTTACAGAGAGAGGGTGAGACAGAGAGATTTTCCATTTGCTGGTTCAATCCCCAGATGACTGCAACAGCCAGCCCTGGGCCAAGGCAGAAGGAGCTGGGAGCTCCTTCCAGGTCTCCCATGAGGATAGCAGGGGCCCAAGCACTTCTCCCAGGCCTTTGGCAGGGTGCTAGATAGGAAGTGGAGCAGCTGGGACAAGAACTGGCAGCCACGTGGGATGCTGGCATTGCAAGCAGCAGCTTTACCTTCTACGCCGCACTGCTGGCCTCCAGGAACACATTTTAGCATTAAAAAGTGTATTCTCTTTAAAGTTAGAAGAAGTATCAGGCTTTCTAAGATAACTTGTTAATCTTGGCATCCAATATCAAGTTTGTACATGGGTGATACTCAAGATATTTAAACATTAATTTGGTTTTACTCTCTGGTGGCTCTTTTGGGGCAGGCTTGATGTTTTGCTAGAATCTAGCGATTGTATTCTAAGCAGTGTCATGCAGTTATCCAGAGTTTTCATCAGGTCTACAGGGAAGGTGTGTGAGAACTAAGTGACTTGAAGGCAATAACATGGAACTTGAGATTCACCTTGTGAATGTGCATTTCCTTTCAAAGTTTCTCTTGCTTTCTGTTTCTGAGAAACAATTTCCACCCATCTTGATGCTGCTAAAGACAGTGCTGAGAAAAAATTGCCACAGTTAAAGAAAAGCAAACAGAACCTATAAAAAATCATTGGTTTCCCAGTGTGTTTAACACAAGAATCTTACACACTTTTTTTTTTTTTTAAGGTGAAGCAAGTTGGTGTGAGAATCATAGATTTTCAAAAGCATAAATTGGTCATTTGTTTAGTCTAGACTCAGAGAATTTTTTTTAAAGATTTTATTTAATTTTTTGAGAGGTAGAGTTATAGAGAGTGAGAGGGAGAGATAGAGTTAAATGTATTCCATCTGCTGGTTCACTCCCCAAATGGCCGCAACAGCCGGAGCTGTGCTAATCAGAAGCCAGGAGCCAGGAGCTTCATCCCGGTCTCCACAGGGGTGCAGGGGCCCAAGGACTTGGGCCATCTCAACTGCTTTCCCAGGCCATAGCAGAGAGCTGGATTGGAAGAGGAGCAGCTGGGACTAGAACCGGAGCCCATATGGGATGCCATTGCCACAGGCAGAAAATTAACCCACTGCGCCATGGCACCAGCCCCATAGACTCAGAGAATTCTTAAGACCTTACCACACTATTGGTAGATTAGTCTGTTCCCACTACAGTCTGACCTTCTGAGCAATGTCTTGTCCTCTCAGACACAGAGTTGGGAATGGAGGGCTTGGCATTTTCACTAGGCCAACCACTAGCACCATCTGCCAACCCTGAGGTGATAGAGTGAATGGCAGTGCACTCGACCGAATGGCCAGTGCTTTGCAGGTAGAGCTAAGACTCAATGGTTATAGAAACCTCTAATAGTTATCCCCAAAATCATAAATATGTAGAACCTTGAAAAGTGAGCGTTATTATCATTCTAGTCGTAGAGGGATACCTTATTATTCACACACCCAGACACAATCCCCCTGACTGCAAAGCTCATGTTCCTCAAGTACAGCTCACCTCGCTCACTTTGTGGAGCTGCACAGGGTAAGGTCTGTGCCACACAAATCGCACTGTACGTCAAAGCAATGCAGCCTCGAGGAAGGAAAGGCAAAGGGGCCATGTTAGATGCAGGTGCAGGTTGAGGTCTTCTGCTCTTTGAACAACTAAGTAGCCCTCAACTAAGGATCTGACACGCCTCTGGGTACTGATGGGTTCTGAAATACTTGACACACACACACACACACACACACACACACACGTATTGTTTTGATGAGTGAATCAACACAATGTATTCATTCTAATATCCTTAGAGGGCCAGATGAGGCAAAGGAGAGAACAGGCGATGTCCACTAGGCAAGTGGCTCTGTCCAGGAAGGAGGCAAGAAGGGAACAGAACTTCATGGAAGTACCAGAATTTGAGTAGAGTTTTACTATTGTGATTTAGCTCAAAAATTATTTTGAGTAAGGTTTCCTATCTGCACGTGATCAGTTTTTTGTAATTTTTGTTGTCTTAATGGCAGTTGGCTGAGGAAGTAGGGTGACCTCAGTAGAGGAAAATCTGATTTTTACCCTGTTTGCTTAAGTGGCTGCTTTGGGTCAGAAAGGGTAAGAAAATGTTCCTGGTTTGTTATCAGAATGTGGGCAAAAAAGCACTGGAATGGGGTTGCTCTTCTGGAAGAGTTCCTGGTTTGGGGGTAAAAGTAACCAATGTCTCTGCCTTTGGAAAGGGGGCGGGGTACCCAAGAGAGGTGAAGGGTCCAGGGATGCAGCTTTGGTCTGTTTGCTCAAGCTAGTTAGTTGAAACGAGAAACCGAAAGTTTAGATAGCTTGACACCCTCTCTCTTCCCTTTTAGAAAACTGTTTCCTAACAGAGTGGAAAGTCCCAGACCCCACTCCACCTAAAGCATTTGACAGCAGGACGGCGAAGAGACAAGCATTTGAAATAGGGGCCCATGGAGAAGTTTAAGGCGTTACTGGACCTGCACATCAAGCACCGCAGCTCGCTGGGCTATGGCCTCATCAGCCTGCTGACCGCGGGCGGCGAGCGCCTCTTCTCCACGGTGGTGTTCCAGTGCCCCTGCACCGCTGCCTGGAACCTGCCCTATGGCTTGGTCTTCCTGCTGGTGCCGGCACTCGTGCTCTTCCTCCTGGGCTATTTGCTGAGTGCACGAACTTGGCGCCTGCTGACCGGCTGCTGCGCCTGGAGCACCCGCGCAAGATGCACCTCAGGGTGGCGCGGCACCGTGGTGTTCCTGCAGCTCAGCGCCTGTGCAGCTATCGCGCCGCTCACCTGGGTGGCCGTGGCGCTGCTGGGCGGCTCCTTCTATGAGTGCGCGGCCAGCGGAAGCGAGATCCTTGCAAGGCGCTTGTGCCAGGATGTCTCCTCTCAGTGCCTGGACCAGCTGCCGCTGGTGCCTTGCTCTCAAGCCAAGGAGTCCAGCGTGCAGGACCTCCTGAAGGTGCTCAAGGCTCAGTCCCAGGTCGGCCGGGGGCGCAGGGCGCGGTGGGGTGGTGCTGAGTGGACGAACTTCTGCGGGGTCGACCGCGTGGCGGGGAAGTTGGCGACTCCCTAGGAAAAACTTGAAAGGCTCCCTGCTCGTCATGAGCGTGCAGGCGATATTGAAATTAAACGAATGTAAAGGAGGAGAGGGATTCAGGCGGTGTCTGGCACCGTAAGTGAATTGCATGCCTGTCTGTCCCTGAGCCTGTGCTAGGTCTGTTACCTCCTCCTGTGTCCTCTTAGGTCTCCCAGCTGCCCTGTATTGTTTTCTGAATTTTGTAGCTAAAAGTGGTCAGGCAGGAGAAAAGCAGGGAGCAATTGTTATGTTAAGATGGGTCTGTCAAGCATTGAAGCCACCAGTCTCTGCATCTGGGTCCACAGAGCTCAGCGGTTCTTTGCAATGATGGCTGGTGCCTTTCACTGGATTTGCAGAAATTCCACAGGTTCTGAGTTCTAAGGGAGGGTGACACATGGGCTTTTCTGTGAGCCTGGTGACTTGGTTTAAGACTATGGCCTTCCTATGAGGTTAGGGGTTACTGCCACTCCTTAATCTTAAGGGAACAAGGTCAAGGGCAATTTTGTTTTATTTTTAAGATTGATTTATGTGAGTTACAGAGAGAGAGGGACACACACACACACACACACACACACACTCTTCTTCTATCTGCTGGTTCACTCGCCAGGAGCCTGGAACTCTATCCAGGTCTCCCACATGGGTGGCAGGGGCCCAAACTCTTGGACCATCTTCTGTTGCTTTTCCTGTATCATTAGCAGGGAGTTGGATGGGAAGTGGAGTAGCAGGACATGAACTGGCGCCCAGAGGGATGTGGGCATTATAGGTGGTGGCTTAACCTGCTGTGCCACGTTCCTGTCCCTAAAGGATTGCTTTTATGTAACTCATGAGTAGATCCAATTGTATCCAAGAATTTTAAATTTCTTATAACAAAAGTGATTAATTTGTTAATTTGTTGTCTTCTTAAGGTGTTTGGCTGGATCCTGATAGCAGTTGTTATCATCGTCTTCCTGCTTTTCACAGGAGTCTCTCGATGCCTATCTCCAGTTAGTTTTCTGCAGCTGAAATTCTGGAAAATCTATTTGGAACAGGAGCAGCAGATCCTTAAAAGTCAAGCCACAGAGCATGCAACAGCATTGGCAAAAGAGAATGTCAAATGTTTCTTTGAGAGCTCGCATGCAAAGGAAAACCACACTCCAAGCATTAAAGAATGGAAGCAGATTTCATCACTATATACTTTCAATCCGAAGGACCAGTACTACAGCATGTTGCACAAATATGTTAACAGAAAAGAGAAGAGTCACAGTATCAGGTCTTCTGAAGGTGATGTGGTGGTTCCTGTTCTTGGTTTTGTGGATTCACCTGGTATAAACACCACTAATGACTTATAACCTTAAAAAAATCTTTCGCAAGCTTCACTTTCTAATAAAAATTGATATTGCTTATGACTGCCTTTTTTCTTTCCATATTGTATTCATTTATATCTGAAATTAAAATATAGAGATTAGGGGCTGGCGCTGTCGCCCAGCTGGTAAAGCCACCACCTGCAGTGCCGGCATCCCATATGGGCGCAGCTCCGTCCATTGTGGCCATCTGAGGAGTGAATGAGCGAATGGAAGACCTCTCTTTCTCTCTCTGTGTAACTCTGACTTTCAAATAAATAAATAAATAAATATTTAAAAATATGGAGATTAATCTCTTTACTGATTTTTCAACAAATAAGGCAAAAAAAAAAAAAAAACCCACACAAAAACAAATAAAAATTTCCAAGGGAACTTGATTCTCCTCTAGTGACAAACTAGAACTAGAACTCTTTTTAAAAATTTTTATTTATTTATTTGAGAGCCAGAGTTACAGAGAGAGGGAGAGAGGGAGAAACAGAAAGAGAGGTCTTCCATCCTCTGGTTCACTCCCCAAATGTCTGCAATGGCCGGAGCCAAGCTTATCTGAAGCCAGGAGCCAGGAGCTTCTTTCAGGTCTCCCACATGGGTGCAGGGGCCCAAGGACATGGGCCATCTTCTACGGCTTTCCCAGGCCATAGTAGAGAGGTGAATCATAAGTGGGGCTGCCAGGACTCAAACCACCTCTCATATGGGATGCCAGCATTATAGGCAGTGGCTTTACCCACTAAGCCACAGTGCTGGCCCCTGGATAAGACCTTATTTCTTGATAAAGGTAGGATTTTTCCTATTGAGCATTGGACTTGCCCCAAATGTTAGAGTTAGATTCGTGCCTGGGGACTCCAATTCAATATCATCAAGGTGGCATGTATCAATGCCATCTCACTAGTCATAGTGATCAGTTTCAGTTCATAATTGATCATAATGATAGGATTAAGAGTCAAAGGGATCACATAAACAAGACTAGTGTCTGCTCGTATTAACTGATAGAATTAAAAATGAGAGAACAATCCAACATGGGAAACGGGATACACAGCAGACCCATAGAATGGCAGATATCCTAAACAGCACTCTGGCCTTAGAATCAGCCCTTAACGCATTCAGATCCTGATAAAAACCCCATGAGAGTAGATCAGACATGGAAAGCCAAGACACTGGCCAAAAAGAAAAAAAAAAAGGACCTAAATGAAAGATCTCTGTGAGTGAGATCCCAGCGGAAAGAATGGGCCATCAAAGAAGGAGTTCCTTTTTCTGAAGGGAGGAGAGAACTTCCACTTTGACTATGATCTTGTCTAAATAAGATAGGAGTTAGCGAACTCAAAAGGCTTCCATAGCCTTGGTGACTCATGACTAGAGCCTAGGGATATTACTGATGCCATAAACAGGAATGTCAAATTGTTAAATCAACATCAGGAGTCACTGTGTACTTACTCCTCATGTAGGATCTCTGTCCCTAATGTGTTGTACTGTATGAATCAATGGTATAACTAGTACTCAAACAGTACTTTACACTTTGTGTTTCCATGTGGGTGCAAACTGTTGAAATCTTTACTTAATATATACTAAGTTGATCTTCTGTATATAAAGAGAATTGAAAATAAATCTTGATGTGAAGCAAGGGGAGAGGGAGAGGGAGATGTGAGGGTTGCAGGTGGGAGGGAGGTTATAGGGGGAAAAAGCCACTGTAATCCAAAAGTACTTTGGAAATTATATTTATTAAATAAAAGTTTTAAAAAGGTAGGATTTTTCAAGGACACTTGTCTTTCATTTGTTTGTCGCTGCAGCCCATCTCCAAAATTTATGACTTTTCTGCATTCTAAGATATGAGGCATGAAAACTGGAAACTGTAAAGCAATCAGCACTGGTCACATTTAGCCTTTCTTCCTCTCTTGGCAGACCTTAACATTGATTTGTGTTTGCCCTTTCTCTGCACAGGGCAGTTGAAGAGGACTAGTCAGCAGAGCTGAATATCCTGTTGTTGAGAGTCATGTGTAACAAAAAACTTGGCAGAAAAAACTGTATGATCAGTTTTGTTTTCCCTTCTCTAAAAGAGGAATGTTGAAGCTCCTGTCATTTCTGCTTTTATTTTTGCTTCCTTTATTTCACTGTCTAGTTAGTTTTGTATGTTCTTCCCTCTCAGAACATTTTTTCTGGTCTTCCACTTATAGTTACATCTTCTTTAGCATTTTTTCTATATCTTGTTGACTTAGAGCCCACTTTCTTTTGTATAGTCTTAAATATTATTGTGGAAGCATATATGTTTAAGGTAAAAAAATTACAGGAGCCAGCTTGTAGTGTAGTAGGTGAAGCCTCCACCTATGATGCTAGCATCCTGTATGCTGGTTCTAGTCCTAGCTGCCCACTTTTTTTGTTGTTGTTGTTCCGTTTCTGATCCAGCTCCCTGCTAATGTGCCAGGGAAAGCAACAGAAGATGGTCCAAGTACTTGGGCCCCTGCACTCACATGCGAGATCCAGAAGAACTTGTGGCTCCTGGCTCCCGGCTTTGGTCTAGCCCAGCCCTGACCATTGTAGCCATTTGAGGAAGATCTCTCTCTCTCTCTCTCCCTCCCACACCAGTCTCTTTTTTCTGTAACTCTTTCTTTCAAATAAGTATTCTTAAAACGCTAAAATATTACAATGGTAGAGAATTATGTGAAGTAGAAAGTAAAATTACTCATTTCTTTGCAATGTATTCTTCCCAGAGGTAGCTGAGTTCTGTGTCTAGAAAAACACTATCACTCTGTAAATGTTATTCTGTAGTTTTTATTAAATATTGTCCCATGTTGCTATATAACAATTTATCTCATTAAAAATCACTGTATAGTATTCTACTGGTTGATAGGACATGATCTCTATTTTGTTAATTACACACATGTAACATGTATACATCCTCATAATATATACAATAAGCACCAAGTTATCAAATGTGGCCAATTCTAAAGACTGAGATTTACACAGGAGATTTTCTATAATCGTGTGCGGTTTTCTATCTGTGGATTTTTAGTAATGCATAAGAAATATTAGTTGTGTAATTAGAAAAGATTCAAGGCCGGCGCCTTGGCTCAACAGGCTAATCCTCTGCCTTGCGGCGCCAGCACATGGTGTTCTAGTCCCGGTTGGGGCGCCGGATTCTGTCCCGGTTGCCCCTCTTCCATGCCAGCTCTCTGCTGTGGCCCGGGAGTGCAGTGGAGGATGGCCCAAGTGCTTGGACCCTGCACCCCATGGGAGACCAGGAAACGCACCTGGCACCTGGCTCCTGCCATTGGATGAGCACGGTGCGCCGGTTGCAGCGCGCCGTCCGCGGCGGCCATTGGAGGGTGAACCAATGGCAAAGGAAGACCTTTCTCTCTGTCTGTCTCTCTCACTGTCCACTCTGCCTGTCAAAAATAAAAATAAATAAATAAATAAATAAATAAATAAAAGATTCAAAAGAACCTTCACATAGCAGAGGGCTTTGCAGTCAACTTTTGCCTCTTTCACCTCATTTCAGTTTCCCAAGTTGGCCGGATACCCACAGAACACATCATCCACATGTGCAGATGCAGAACTGAAAGTTGCTACGATAAACTCCTGTAGTCAAGCTAATGAAGTAGTCAGGTGAAGCTGAGGGGCTGAGCTCTCTCGACAATGTGGTTGGAGGTTGCTGCTTGGTTGTTTTCATGTCTGGGTTAGATTCTTCCCTTCTTAGCCCTTTGGGCCCCTTTCTGAGCAGAGGAGATTCAGATGTCCTCCGTGACCTCCAATATTTCACTTTCACCCTGAAACTTGGTGACTGGGGGTAGCCATGCCCTCTTCGAAGGAACAAAGGTAAGGCAGTACAGTATGTCATGATGGGAACGTGGTCACTGCTCTTTAGTGAGACAGAAGAGTCCTCCAGACTTGGTGCCAAACAGACCTGATTATGGGATCCACAAGCATTTCTATCCTCCGTGTGTATTCGTTTGCTGTTAAACAAGTCATTCTGCATAATCACCCCCAGCTTTATGCTTTCCCCACCTGAATTAGATTCATACCCAGCATACGCTATTAATACTTGCTGAAAAACTAGCATATGGTATAACAAGTGATGCCACGTTGTACACAGTGGCAGCAAGACAAACAGTTTACAGGATTTAAGATTAACCATGAGACCCTTGCTCCATTCAAAGCCTTGACCCGAATATCAACGCTTGTTGATTATCAAAGAAGGAAATCCTGAGGAAAGCATCTGAAAATAGATTTAGCCGCGTGTCTTGGGCTAACAACTGTACTGGAACTCCTAAGTTTCACAGCATCCTGCGTCTTACCTCCAAACACTCTTCAAAGCAGTAAAGATGGAGAAACCTCCCTGTCTGTGTCAGCCTTAGCAACAGCACGTGCTGCCGGTTTTATCAGCAGCTAACTCCCGCTGGGTATCTGCTATGTGTCAAACACTTGGCCTGCCTTGAGAGCTAATCCTTTACTTGACTGTGTGTTTTTCAAGATTTATTTTATTATTTGAAAGGCAGGGTTACAGAGAGGCAGAGGCAGAGACAGAGAGAGAGGTCTTCCATCCACTGGTTCACTCCCCAGTTGGCTCCAATGCCAGAATTGCGCATAGCCGAAGGAAGAAGCCAGGAACTTCTTTTGGTCTCCTACATAGGTGAGGAGGCCAAAGGACTTGTTGCCATCTTCAACTGCTTTCCCAGACCATAGTAGAGAGGTGGATCGGAAGTGGAGCAGCTGGGACTCGAACCAGTGCCCATACAGGATGCCGGCACTGCAGGCAGTGGCTTCACCAGCTAAGTCACAGCACTGACCCTAAACATTTAAAGGTTTCAAATGAAAGACAAATTCTGTAAGATTAGGAAATTTATTGTCATTTTAAAAATTTTGAGATATCAAGAATTGAGAAGGGTATTTTTAACATTTATGTACAATTTAAAGAATAATTACTAAGCAAACATAAAGTACTGTTTGAAGACATTCCAAATACTGCTGGAGTTTGTGGACACAAAAGGCTTTTATAGCCTTGGCAGCTCAGGACAAGAGCCTTGGGTGATCACTGATGTCATAAATAAGAGTGTCAATTGTTAAAGCAACAACAGGAGTCACTGTGCACTTACTCCCCAAGTAGGAACTCTGTCCTTAAGGAGTTGTACTAGGAGAATTAACCGTAAAACTTGTCTCCCATGAACTCCTAATCAAGAGTCCAGCTCCAGGCCTCTGACTCTCCTTTTTCTTGCTCCTGCTGCCTCTTTTGCTTCAGGTTGCATTTGGCTGTATTAGGCCTGGTTCACCACCTTCAGGTCTGGAAGGGGTGACAGGAGCAGTGGCCTCAGGGCTCAGCCCTGGGGGCTATTCTGGTTTACTCTGTGTTTTTTTTTTTTTTTTTTTTGACAGGTAGAGTTACTGACAGTGAGTGAGAAAGACAGAGAGAAAAAGGTCTTCCTTCTGTTAGTTCACTCTCCAAATGGCCACAATGGCTAGAGCTGCACTGATCTGAAGCCAGGAGCCAGGTGCTTCTTCCTGGTCTCCCACGTGGGTGCAGGACTGGACTTGGACCATCCTCTAGATCTTTTCCAGGCCACTGGACTGGAAAAACTGGACTGCAAGAAGAGGGGCCAGGACAGAATCTGGCGCCCCAACCAGGACTAGAAACCTGTGCCCCTATGGGATGCTGGCGCTGCAGGCACAGGATTAACCTAGTGTGCCATGGCACCCGCCCCTTGGTTTCCTCTTAAAAAACTTAACATACTTGTTTTCATGTACTCAGACTCCCTCCTGGGGCACACAGCCTTCTTTCACCTTCGCTGCTTGCACCAGGTCCTGTGGAGTCACTGTGTTGAAGCAACATACCTGCCACCAGTCCCGTCTGTTACAGAGGGAGTCACCATCTTGAAAACGCAAACCACTGCTTGATGTAGTTTTAATTAGCATTTCCCTAATCATTAAAAGCTTTGGGCATATTTTCACATAGTCACTAATCATATACATAACCCTTTTTATGAAATACCTATTCATGTATTTTGCCCATTTTTCAATATTTTGCTTTTATATCTCTATTTATTCATCAGATTTCATTATTTTATTCACTTAACCAAAAAAAAATTTAGGTGCCTGTTATGTTCTACAATAATTAGCACATACAAATGAACTAATGGCAAAGACCCTGTCCTTGTGGAATTTACATTCTGGGGGGAAGAGAGATGATCAAAGTAGGCATAATAAGTAAGGAAATAATTAGAAATGTCAAATAGAGACAGATCCTATTCTGAAGGGTCATAGTCAAAGTGGAAGTTCTCTCCTCCCTTCAGCGAAAGGGACTCCTTCTTTGATGGCCCCATTCCTTCCACTGGGATCTCACTCACAGAGATCTTTCATTTAGGTCTTCTTCTTGTTCTTTATTTTTTTCCAGAGTGCCTTGGCTTTCCATGGCTAAAATACTCTCATTGGCTCTTGAGCCAGATCCGAATGCCTTAAGGGCTGATTCTGAGGCCAGAGTGCTATATAGAACATCTGCCATTCTATGAGTCTGCTGTGTATCTCGCTTCCCATGTTGGATCATTCTCTCCCTTTTTCATTCTATCAGTTAGTATTAGCAGACACTAGTCTTGTTTGTGTCATCCCTTTGACTCTTAGACCTATCAGTGTGATCAATTGTGAACTGAAATTGATCACTTGGACTAGTGAGATGGCATTGGTACATGCAATCTTGATGGGATTGTTTTGGAATCCCCTGGCACGATTCTAACTCCATCATTTGGGGCACGACTGATTAAGCATGACCCCAGTTGTACATCTCCTCCCTCTCTTATTCCTACTCTTATATTTCACAAGGATCACTTTTCAGTTAAAATTTAAACACCTAAGAATAATTGTCTGTTAATTACAGAGTTCAACCACTAGTACTAGAAAAAAAAAATACTAAAATGGATAAAGTATTACATTGTACAACAACAGTCAGCACAAGAGCTGATCAAGTCACGGTTTCTCATAGTGTCCATTTCACTTCAACAGGTTTTCCCTTTGGTGCTCAGTTAGTTGTCACCGATCAGGGAGAACATATGCTATTTTTCTCTTTATGACTGGCTTAATTCACTCAGCATGATGTTTTCCAGATTCCTCCATCTTATTGCAAATGACTGGATTTCATTGTTTTTGACTGCTGTATAGTATTCTATAGAGTACATGTCCCATAATTTCTTGATCCAGTCTACTGTTGATGGGCATTTGGGTTGATTCCAGGTCTTAGCTATTGTGAATTGAGCTGCAATAAACATTAATGTGCACACGGCTTTTTTGTTTGCCAATTTAATTTCGTTTGGGTAAATTCCAAGGAGTGGGATGGCTGGATTGAATGGTAGGATTATATTCAGGTTTCTGAGGAATCTCCAGACTGACTTCCATAGTGTCTTCACCAGTTTGCATTCCCACCAACAGTGGATTAGTGTCCCTTTTTCCCCACATCCTCGCCAGCATCTGTTGTTGGTAGATTTCTGAATGTGAGCCATTCTAACCAGGGTGAGGTGAAACCTCGTTGTGGTTTTGATTTGCATTTCCCTGATTGCTAGTGATCTTGAACATTTTTTCATGTGTCTGTTGGCCATTTGGATTTCCTCTTTGGAAAAATGTCTATTGAGGTCCTTGGCCCATCTCTTAAGTGGGTTGTTTGTTTTGATGTTGTGGAGTTTCTTGATCTCTTTGTAGATTCTGATTATCAACCCTTTACCTGTTGCATTGTTTGCAAATATTTTTTCCCATTCTGTCGGTTGCCTCTTCACTTTCCTGACTGTTTCTTTTGAAGTACAGAAACATCTCAGTTTGATGCAATCCCAAATGTTCCTTTTGGCTTTTTCTGCCTGTGCTTCTGGGGTCTTTTCCAAGAAGTCTTTGGCAGTACCTATATCTTGCAGGGTTTCACCAATGCTCTCTAATAATTTGATGGTGTCAGGTCATAGATTTAAATCTTTAATCCATGTTGAGTCTGATTAAGTTCGAAGTCGGCGAACCCTAGAGGCTTCCATAGCTTTGGCAACTCATGACTAGAGCCTAGGGAGATTACTGACGCCATAAACAGGAGTGTCAAATTGTTAAATCAACATCAGGAGTCACTGTGTACTTATGTCTCATGAGGGATCTGTCCTTAATGTGTTGTCCAATGTGAAGTAATGCTATAACTGTGGGGAACCTCAGGCCAGGCCGGCCACCTGTGGGGACCTCCTCATTGCAATCTGCCTTAACCTGCTGAGCATAACAAAGTCAAGGAAGTGCTGACCTCAAGACAATCAAGAGATACACCTTCAACCTGAGGATATGCATGCCCTTTGATCTGATCCATGGACTGCTCCCCCTAGGGGACTGGGAATGGATAAGAGACCGGGATAGGGGTGGGAAGTGGGGCAGCTTCTTCAGTCTTTCTCCTTCTTTCTCTCGGCTGCTTCTCTTCTCTCTCTTTCTCTTTCTCTCCTTTCCTTCTGCTATCACTAAAAATAAAAGTTCCTTGAGAACCAATCAACAGCGGTCGTGTCGTGACTCCGTGGGTTGGACCCTTGCTGGTGAGGGTTCGACAATAACTAGTACTAAAACAGTATTTTTACACTTTGTGTTTCTGTGTGGGTGCAAATTGATGAAATCTTTACTTAGTATATACTGAAACGATCTTCTGTATATAAAGATAACTGAGAATAAAAAAAAAAAACTTTGGTGTTAAATTGGAAATTGCATAGAAAATTAATCAATTTTTTAAAAAAGAATATCATGTAGGATCTCTGTCATTAATGTGCTATACATTGTGAATTAATGCTATAACTAATACTCCAACAGTATTTTTCACTCTGTGTTTCTATGTGGGGGCAAACTGTTGAGATCTTTATGTAATATATACTAAACTGATCTTCTGCATATAAAGAGAATTGAAAATGAATCTTGATGTGAATGGAAAGGGAGAGGGAGCGGGAAATGGGAGGGTTGCGGGTGGGAGGGAAGTTATGGGGGGGGGAGCCATTGTAATCCATAGGCTGTACTTTGGACATTTATATTCTTTAAATAAAAGCTTTAAAAAAATAGAGACAGATATGAGTACTATGGAAAAAACAAGAACATTTTATGAAATATCAGTAATGGTGAAGGTAGGACAATCGTTCCTTTACTGAGAAGTCTCCTCTGAGCAGATTTGAAGAGGTGAAAAGTAAACTAGGTCAGCCTGAGCGTGGTGAGTAAGGGAACAAAAATAGTCTACCATGTCAGAGACCTGAGTGGGTGATAGGAAAACCATGTGCAGGCTATGGGCCCTGTGAACACTTCAGCTTGCACTCTGAATGGGATGAATAATCACAGCACGTTCCCCCACAATGCTTATACTCTCTCATAATTGAGAGAGACCATGGAATACTCTACAGAAGACAAGAACCTGATGGTTTAAAAATAAGAGAAACTTATGCTCCCTCTTAGGCTATAGGTGGCCACAGAGCTAGAACTAAGGAAATGATGCCTAAGATCAAATGACTGGGGCTGCACTGTGCCACAGTGGGTTAAGCCACTGTCTGCAGTCCTGGCATCGCACATGAGTGCTGGTTCAAGTCCCAGCTGCTCCACTTACAACCCAGCTCCCTACTAATACATCTGGGAAAGCAGCAGAGGACAGCCCAAGTCCTTGGGCCCCTGAACCTACATGGAAGACCTAGAAGAAGCTCCTGGATGTGGCTTTGGACTGGCCCAAATGGCCCAAATGTGGTTGTTTTGGGAGTAAACCAGAAGATGGAAGATCTCTCTGTAACTCTGACCTTTAAAAAAATAAATCTTAAAAAAAAAAAAAAAACTGAATGGACTATGTAACTGTGGAATTCAAGTTACATGGGAAGTGCATGTGTATCTACATGTGTAGTGCAAGATTTCTCTTATGGTACCTTAAGTACATTTTTCAAGATCTGTTTTGTAAAAAATTATGACATGGGGCCAGCGCTGTGGAATAGTGGGTAAAGCCTCTGCCTGCAGTGCCAGCATCTCATATGGGTGCTGGTTCTAGTCCTGGCTACTCCACTTCTCATCAAACTCTCTGCTATGGCCTGGGAAAGCAATAGCAGATGGCCCAAATACTTGGGCCCCTTCACCTGTGTGGGAGACCTGGAGGAAGCTCCTGGCTCCTGGTTTTGGATTGGCATGACTCCGGCCACTGGGGCCACTGGGGAGTAAACCAGTGGGTGGAAGTCCTCTCTGACCTCTCTTTCTTTCTCTGTGTAACTCTGACTTTCATATAAATAAATAAATTTTTAAAACATGAATATGACATAAGAAACTTGATTTGATATAGTTATTGATAATGGTGAGAAATGAACTTGTATATAGATAGTCATAGTTATCTTTAACAATTATGCAACTCAACTTTTCAGTGATTCTTGTTGTTATGTTTTGGGCTCCATTTAACAATACCCTCATGTTCATTATCCACTTCTTAATACATTCATTATCAGTCATTCAAGAAACATCCAAACATATTGAGAACATTTGCCATACGTGGGAGTGTTTATATTCCCATGATTAGCAGCTAATTTACTGGAGCCAGATTACACTGCATTCATGGCTCAACCTCCACTGGTGATGTGACTTAAATATATCTCCAATTTCAGTTTCAAAATCTGTAAAGTTTGGGATAAACATAGTACTTCCCCTGATGATTTTGTGAGGATTAAATGAGATAATGCCTAGACAGTGTTTATACACAATGTCTTAGTCCATTTTCTGCTGCTGTAACACAATAGTTGAGACTGAATGATTTTTAAATCCTACAGATAAATTTGGCTCAATAATCAGGAGACGAAGGAGTCCAAGAGCATGAGGCTGGCATTTGGTGAGGGATTTTGAGATCTGTTATAACATGGGAGAAGGGTAAGTGAGCACGTGTGAGTCAGAGGTTAAGAAAACTGAACAGAAATTATCCTTTTTATTAGGAATTACTTCCAACAATGATGACATTAATCTATTCACAGGGATATCCTCATGACCTTATCACATCTTAAGCTTCCACCTTTTAATAGTGTTACTATCGTGTTTATGAAATGTGAGACTGTCGTTGATTGGTTTCTAGAACCGTGGTCACCAAAGCAAAGTTGTCATGGGTCAACTGGAGTAAATTTCTATTTGATTCTTCTGATTTCTATTATTTATTTATTTATTTGTTTGTTTATCTATTTATTTATTTGAAAGGCAGGGTTACAGAGGCAGAGACAAAGAGAGAGGGAGAGGGAGAGAAAGAGCGAGAGGGAGAGAGAGAGAGAAAGAGGAAGAGGGAGGGAGAGAGAGAGAGAGAGAGAGAGAGAGATTGAGAGACAGAGGTCTTCTGCTGGTTCACTCCCCGGATGGCTGCAACAGCGGCAATGGCTGGATCCATGCTAATCTGAAACCAGGAGCCAGGAGCTTCTTCTGGGTCTCCCACCCAGTGCAGGGGTCCAAGGACTTGGTCCATCTTCCACTACTTCCCCAGGCCATAGCAGAGAGTGGATCAGAAGTGGAGCAACTGGGACTCGAACCAGAGCCGATATGGGATGTCAGTACTGCAGGCGGCGACTTAAGCTGCTGCACCACAGTGTGGGCCTCGGTTGTTCTGAGTTCTTGTTTACAGTTTGGGTCGATGACCCTTCTGATGTCCAAACTCCCTTTCTTGGATTTGGAGAATAGACAGTTCTGTTTTTGCAGGAATCGAGAGACTGCTTCTGATGGTGTCCCCACTGTTCGCCTAGTGCTTGTCATAGTGCTTGGCTTAGTGAGCAGATCCAAATCCCTTTGCTTGTCATTCAAAGCTCTGAAAACTACTTTCTCTCCTGCCACTGCTGACCTCTCTACTATACCCGCTAATACCAGCATGAAATACATTTGGCTCTGCTGCACTTCTCCATTTAACTGATTTCTAATATCTCAAGGCCAGGTCTGAGATTTGATTTTACGTGATGTATAAGCTAATTGCCTGTTACTAAATCATGGAAGCTGACAGAAAAGATAAAGTTTTGGGGCCTATATTAATCATAGCAAAGTAAACAGCTTGAGCCTTACATCTGCCTTGATTCCCCTCGTCCCTAAGTCCTGAAGGGACTACACAAAAGGGTTAGATGAATACTTGCACACACAATAGGTTACATTACAGAGAGGACCCTAAGCTGGGGGCACCACCATTTTATAGAAAGCAGTAACTGAACCCTTTCTTTGCCCAAGAGGAAGATGTTACTTCATATATCTAGGTTGTTTGTGCAAATACAGCCCCATGCAAGCAAGAGTCCTTTGGGAGATTCTTCATAGACTCTTCCAGTACAGAGTAATTTCCATATTCCAAGCCCTATTTCAATCATACTCCTTCTCAATATCTTCCCCAGGTACAGTCATGTACCCTATAGTGACATGTCCATCAACAGTGGACCATGTAAACAAGGGTAATTCCATACTATTATAAAGGAGCTGGCCTTGTGACATGGTAGTTGTAATGTAACACACCACACGACTTACATATTTATGGTAATGCCAGTGCAAACAAACTTGTTACACTGCCAGATGTTATAGAAATATAAAAGTGGTGGATGTTCTGCATAGTGATTAAGATCCTACTTGAGACATCTGCATTCCATGTTGAAGTGTGTGGTTGAGTCCTGGTTCCTCCGCTTCCGATCCAGATTCCTGCTAATGCACACCCTGGGAGGCAGCAGACTGCCTTAAATACTTGGATCCTTGCCACAGAGGAGTTCTGTGTTCCTGGTTTGGCCTGGCCTACCCATGGCTGTTGGGGATCTGGGGAGTAAGCCAGCAGATAGAAGACCTCTTTCAGTTTGTCTCTCTCTGCCTTTCATGTAAAATTAAAGTAAATGAAGATGTAAAAATATAGCACATACAATTATATACAGCACAGAATAATTGATGATATTACTGAATATTTTGATAGCATGATTTTATCATTATTTTATAGTATACTTTTTATATTTATAAAAAAGTCTACTGTAAAACTACACTGGAAGCAGCCTCATGTGTCTCATGTTTATTGCTTCCCGATTACATATTTTTCTTTTATGCTTGATTTAATCTCATGTTACTTGATTCATCATGGGCCTAGGAAAAATAAGCTATGCCATATATATGTGCCATAAACCCTAGGTGTGTAGAACGCTATACTATGTAGGTTTGTGAAATACTGTGTCATTTGTGTAATATCGTTTGATATTTTTACAACTAATTCCCTAATGATGCATTTCTTAGAATATATCTCTGTCTTTAAGCACCACAGCTTTTCTTGAATTCCTATTTTTTTACTTCATATATCACTCTAGTGGTTGATTACACATCTTATTGTATCATAGTGAAACAACCTCTTTTTTTCAATAAGAGTTTATGACTTCTGAAAATTTTTTGACGAGCCAGCACCGTGACATAGCGAGTAAAACTGCTGCCTGCAGTGCCGGCATCCAATATGGGTACCAGTTTTTGTCCTGGCTGCTCCACTTCCCATCTAGCTCTCTGCTAAAGTCTTGGAAAGCAATGGAAGATGGCCCAAGTCCTTGGCCATCTGTACCCGGGTGGGAGACCCAGAAGAAACTCCTGGCTATGGATTGGTGCAGCTCCAGCCATTGCAGCCATCTAGGGAGTGAACCAGCAGATGGAAGACCTTTCTCTCCCTGCCTCTGTCTCTCTGAAACTCTGCCTTTCAAATAAATAAATAAATCTTTAAAAAATTATTTGAGGGTTTTTTGGTTTCTTTTGTTTTTTTGTCTAGTGGTTAAGATGATGGTTGGCATGCCTGTATCCCTTATCAGAGTGTGTAGATTTGAGTTCTTGCTCCAGCTGCTTTATCCAGCTTCCTACTAATACAGTCCCTGGCAGGCAGCAGTGATGGTTTGATTAGTTAGGTAGGTTCCTGCCACTCATGTAGAAGAGCCAGTTTTATTTCCTGGATTCTGGCTTTGGTTTGACTCAGCCTCCACCCTTGTGAGCATTTGGGGAGTAGACCAGAGGGTGGAAGTTGTCTACCTCTTTCTCTCTGCCTCTTAAATAAATGCAACTAATTGATTAAGTTTTAAACACTATCAAGATTATTTTATAAGTAAATAACAAATCTGAAAAATGAGAAATTATCTTTATTTTACTAGGAAGAAATACTGTTAAGTATCACAAACATTTCATGGAATTTTAAGACACAAAGAGCATAACCATTAAAAAAATCAGTAATCAGTTGCCCCATTTTAGGAAATACATTATGAATTCCAGACTTAAGCCAAGTGTTCATAAATCAGGTGATTTCTTGTTATTTGTTGATCTCTTATTTGTGATATTCATTTCTTTGCTTAAAAAATTGTTTATTTATTTGAGGGGAGAGAGAGATAGAGAGTGGGCTCCTGTCCACCGGTCCACTCTGCAAATGCTCACAGTGATTGGAGGCAGAAACTGAGAACATGATCCAGTCTCCCGTGTAGGTGGCAGGAACCCAGACACTTGAGTCATCCCCCCTGTCTTCCAGGGTCTGCATCATCAGGAAGCTGGAATCAGGAGATCAAACCTAGGCACTCTGATGTAGAAAAACCTCTGGACCAAATGACCTCCCCCTGAATTCCATTTCTTACAATCTCATTATAGCATCAGAAAAAAAGTACATAAATATATTTAATATTTTGTGCATATGGTAAAGAAACAATATTGAAATGACAGAAAAACTTTTTTTTTTTTCATGGAGTATCCACCCACAGTTTGGGGTTATTCATGCTCTATAGACACAGTTAGAGTGGAAACTACTTCAGATAATTAGAGGCAGATGGCCACCAACTGTTGTTTGATTAACTTCATGATATTCTTAAATCATATGCTAATACAAAGAAAAGAAATTTGAATAAACTGAAATCTGCGATATGGTCAAGGTTGAGGCAACCTACCTCAATGGCCAAGCAGGTGAATGAATACATCAGGGATTCATTAAACCATAGTTTATTTCATGGTTACTGGAATGCCATGTGTCTGGGTATCTAGATGCATAAAAGCACTTACAGAGACTGCAGTTTATAAAATGAAAAACAGATGTCTTCCCTAAAATCAAAACAATTCTTGCCCCATTCTAAGGTTCCAGATCTGCTCAAGATTTTCTGATGAGGGAAATGCTCCCATTAAATACATATGCAATCTAAGATCAACTTTAACAAGACCTTAAATTATTTTAAATCTACTCACCACGGAACCTACTGACAGAATTTCATAACCTTTCCAAGCTCAGAAGCACATTTATTCCAGATACTAGCTGCCTAATTCCTTGGAGCTGTATGGTCAAGCTGAGTATGGTCAAGCACAAGTCTTTGAATCCCTGCACCCACTGGGAGGCCCGGTTGAGGCTCCTGGCTTCGGAATCAGTGAGCTCTGGCTGTTATGACCAACTGGGGAGTCAACCAGAGGATGGAAGACCTCTCTCTCTTTCTCTGCCTCTCCTCTCTGTGTAACTATGACTTTCAAATAAATAAATAAATCTTTAAGAAAAATAAAAAATAAACTAGTCATTTTATTTTCTTAAAATCTAAACCTTTATTCCTGTTTGGTCTCACTCCAATATGAAATCCAACAATTTCCACCTATTAAAAATAATGCCTAGGGGACAGCATTGTGGGTCATGCAGATGGTTATGCTGCCACTGTGACACTGGTATCCTATATTGGATTACCAGTCTCAGTCACAACTATTCTGCTTCTGAGCTAGTTTCCTGTTAATGGGCCTGGAAAGGCAGCAGAAGATGATCCAAATGTCTCACTCTGTCATCCACATGGGAGACCCTGATGGAGCTCCTGGTTCCTGAGCCATCACCTGCTGGGAAGTAGACTCAGAAGTCAAACCTAGGTCTTTCCTAAGGGATGTGGGCATCCCAAGTAGTGTTTTAACCACTGCACCAAATGCCCACCCAAAGAAATATTTTATAATGGTGTAAGGCAATGAATGGACAGGAGAGGAAGAAAAAGCAACACAATTTTTGAAAGCTCAAAAGCAGACAGTAAATGATAACTAATTTGATCTAACAAACTAGAGAATCTGAAACTCAAGCCAGAAATGGAAAAAGATAAGAAGCAATGTGATTTGTACATAAAATCTGCAAAATGCTCATGAATTAGCAGCACCAGGCACTGCTGGACAGGGCTGGAAGTAGAGTTGACAACAGAACTGGTTAAAATCGTGTTTAAGAAACCTTGACTCTCAGATTTCTGTCCCCACTCCATACAGCTGACCAGCTATGCTCCCTACTCTTGCAGAAGAGTAGCATTTTAATCTATAAATAGAGTTTTCCAAAATGACTTTCAGACAGTGATATTTGGTATAGTTGAAGGCAGGGGCATGATACTGAGTAAATAAAATTAGGTTACAGTGTACTTCCTTGGTTCTTACTTCCCCAGCCTTCTTCCTCAACATGGCTTCTCAAATGTTGACATTAGTCCTATATTCTCTAGGCAGTAGGTCAGACCAGCTATTTTTTAGAGGACCTCTTTGTAAGAAGAGACTTCCATAAAATGACACATTTAAAGATTAACATTTTAATTTTCCAATTTATCCTACTTTGAAGCCCATAATCTGCAAGTTTCACCAAAGTCCTATTTTATCCAATGTAAGTGGATAGCCAAGGAGCTCCTGAGATTTGAGGAAAGTGTGAAAGGCAGAGGCCAAAGCAAACAGAAATACACTTGAAAGAAAAGCAGAAACCATGCATTTTTCAGAAAAAATAAAAAGAATCCAAAAATTACCATTAATGATTTAGGAATATAAAAGGAGACATTACTTAGAAGAAATAAAAATGGATAGCATTACAAAACATTTAGAGGACAGACTCATTCCTTGGGTACATAATGGTAGAAATTAAAAATGCAATAGAAGTCTTTGAAAATAAGCTTAGAAAATTTTTTCAGGAAGTAAAAGATTAGGATAAAGTAATGGAAAATATAAAAGAAAATTTGAGGACTAGTCAGACAATCTAACATGTTACCACTAAGATTCCAGAAGAAAGCAGGAAAACTAGAAAGAATATTATAGGATAAGATAAAGAAATCATCAAGGAAACAAATCGGTAAGTTTTCACCAAATGGAAAGGCTTAGATTTTTAGACAGAAGAGCATCGAGGAAGGGTACAGACCAACGATGAACTGCATCATGCTGTGGTTTTAAAACACTGAGGATATGAAGAAGAATGCAAAGTTTATCAGAAAGAAATAACAGACTGTGGATGAAGAACAAAATGACATTGGACTTTGAAAAAATACTGGATGCTTATCGTCATTCTTAATCTGGAAGCTACTAAGAAATGCGCTCTTCCAGGAAAGGTAGTGGCCTAAGAAAGGAAAGTAATGGTACCCGGAAAGCAAAGGCATCCATGCATGATTGAGGAAAAAGAAACCATTAAGATGGTGGGGACAGAAAACACACTACAAAAATTGTGGCAAAATCTGCTCCTCCCTAACAAGGTTAGTCCTATATGGCAAGGCTAGAGCAGAAGAAAGTTCAAATGTAAGCAAAATAATAAACTTACCTCATGAGTCCTTAATGTTTTATAAGAACATCTCTGAGAAATTTTTCAAATTGTGTGTAGTGGTTTTAACACATGGCCCCAAATTCTTTGGAACTCTTTTCTTCAGAAAGACAGGCGAATTTTCCTCCTTGAGTGTGTGCTGCACTAAATGACTCACCTGGGGCAAAAAATGAAAAGCCGTGACCAGATCTTCAGGGTCTGCATTATCAAAAAGAATGCTGGTCGGGAAGTTTGCCCAAGTGTGTGTGCTTGGGGTGGAGGCTGTATGTGAGAGAGCCTAACCCTTCCTGTGCAGAAGTCAAAAAGCAATGCTTTAACCTGAGAAATCAAGAAAGAGCTATATGAATCTTTTATGTACAGAAAGTCAGCAAATACCAGAAGAATAGTTCTTGAGAGAAGAAAGGAGGTGCTGGTAAGAAGCAGGAAACTGTAGCAGAAGTGGAAGTGCTGGGGGTTTGGGAGGGATGGGGAGGTGGGTGGATGATTTTTTACTCTTGCCTCACACTTTAAATATTTGCATGAATACATTTTAAGGGCAAGTTTAAAAAAGGGAAGAGAAATAAAAATAAAGTAATCACTAAATGGGATAGAAAGAATCTTCAGAAGTTATCAGTGTTAACAACTGGTGCTTTACGTCTTTTTCAATGCCTAATTGTTTTCAAGAACTACTCCATATATCGTCATTACATCTGCAGAAATGAATATCTAGATGAGAGCAACCTCTTAAAATCTTTTGATGTTTTCTGAACTGATTAAAACTAGTCTTAAGATGGATTTTTTTTAATTTTTATTTTTTTGACAGGCAGAGTGGAAAGTGAGAGAGAGAGAGACAGAGAGAAAGGTCTTCCTTTGCCATTGGTTCACCCTCCAATGGCCACTGCGGCTGGCGTGCTGCGGCCGGCGCACTGCACTGATCCAAAGGCAGGAGCCAGGTGCTTCTCCTGGTCTCCCCATGGGGTTTAGGCCCCAAGCACTGGGGCCATCCTCCACTGCACTCCCTGGCCACAGCAGAGAGCTGGCCTGGAAGAGGAGCAACCGGGACAGAATCCGGCGCCCCGACCAGGATTAGAACCCAGTGTGCTGGCGCTGCAGGCAGAGGATTAGCCTATTGAGCCACGGCACTGGCCAAGATGGATTATTAAAAACGATTTATTTATTGGGGCTGGCACAGTGGCGTAGAGGGTAAAGTCACCACCTGCAGTGCTTGTATCTCACATGGGCACCAGTTCGAATCCCGGCTGCTCCACTTCCAATCCAGCTCTCTGCTGTGGCCTGGAAAAGCAATGGAAGATGGCCTAACTCCTTGGGCCCCGCACCCACATGGAAGACCAGGAACAAGCTCCTAGCTCTCAGCTTCGGATTGGCATAGCTCTGGCCGTTGTGGCCAATTGGGGGAGTGAACCAGCAGATGGAAGACCCCCCCTCTGCTTCTGCCTCTCCTTCTCTCTCTTTGTAACTCTGACTTTCAAATAAATAAAAGATTTATTTATTTATTTGGAAAGCAAAGTGACAGAGAGAGAGAAAGGGAGAATCAAAGAGAAATCTTTGATCCACTAGTTCACTCCCCAGATGGCTGCGACCACCAGAACTGGGCTGATCCAAAGCCAGGAGCCAGGAGCTTTTCTGAGTTCCCATGTGGGTGCAGAGGTCCAAGCACTTGTGTCATCCACTGCTTTCCCAGGCACATTAGCAGGAGGCGGGATCATATTGGAGCAGACGAGACTTGAACCAGCACCCATATGGGATGCTGGTACCTCCGGCAGCAGATCAACCTGCTGCGTCACAACACTGATGTCTGGTCTCTGGAAGGATTACTAATAAGGTCTTTGACAAGAATATTTTAATGTCCTTAGTTGAAACAAAATCTCTAGTGACCATATTAATCGACTCTAGTGGCGATTTTGCTCTCTATATTGATTTCAGTGTGAAAAATACTGTAATTATTGCCAGATTTTCTTCTCCATAGGCTTTCTTCAACTCGCAATGTCACAGAAGTTAGTTTGACTCAATTTATTGAGCATTCATGACACTATCACAGTCTAGTGGGAGCAGGAAAGACCTATAATCAAATAATTATAACGCAATGAAGTTTGTGCAGAGATTTATGTTCATAAGTTTCAGAGAACTTCTTGAATGTTTCATCAGATATGGATGAGATGAGGCATGCTACATCGATAATTAAGGAGTTGGAAAAGGGTGGGAAGGGAAGGTGTTTCGAGAACATGAATACTGACAAGAGTTGGAACATGGATTTCCACTAGGTGTAAAGGAAAAGCATGTGAAAAGGCACAGAACATGAGCAATGTTGTGAATTCAGGGAGCAAACTAGCTCAGCACTGTCCTGGCACTGGGTGCTGGTACTGGAGAGAAAGGCAGAGGTAGGTTGTAGGTTTCATTTGTCTTCAGAGGTTACTTATTCTTAGCCCTGTAGAAATGGAGAGGCAGTAAAGAAATTGGTGATACCACTAAATATGGATGGATCATTCTGGTGAAGGAATTTTTTGTTAGTCCATATTATGACTTCTATAAACACAGAGAAAAATAGGATACCATAATGAACCACCATACATATAAATACAACAATTGTCAACATTCAGAAACAAGCTTTTTTTTTTTTTAAAAAAAAAGATTTATTATTTACTTGAGAGAGTTACACAGAGAGAGGAGAGGCAGAGAGAGAGAGAGAGAGGTCCTCCATCCAATGGTTCACTCCCCAAATGGCTGCAACGGCCAGAGCTGCGCTGGTCCAAATGCAAGGAGCCAGGAGTTTCTTCCGGGTCTTCCACATGGGAACAGGGACCCTAGGACTTGGGCCATCTTCTACTGCTTTTCCAGGCCACAGCAGAGAGCTGGATCGGAAGTGGAGCAGTCAGGTCTTGAACTGAGCCCATATGGGATGCTGGAACTTCAGGCCAGGATGTTAACCTTCTGCTCCTCAGCACCGGCCCCCAGAAATAAGTTTATTAAGGGAAGTTTGAAGCATAAACAGAGTCAAGAACACAGCAGATTGTAACTCCATGCACCCATAAGTCAGTTTCACTGTCAACTGATTGCCCATCTTATCTGTGTTCCCACACTCTCCTCCATTATCAAATTGTTTTGAGACACAACCCAAATATCATGTTATCAGTACATCTGCAAGTACATATTTTAAAAGAAGGGACACTTATAAATCCCACAATATCATAAGTACATCTAGGAAATAACAAAGATTTCTTAGCATCATCAAATATCCTGTCAACATTCAAGATATGGCTTTTCTCATAATGATAATGTGTGTTTGAATAGGAATTCTATAAAGTTCGTATATTACTAGATTGAAATGCTCCTTACATATCTTTTTTGTTTGTTTACTCAATTCTTAATAGTAAACATTTGACTCATCATTTAAAATTGCTTTCATTATGGTAAAATACATGTACAATGAATTTTACCATCTTAACCATTTTAAAGTATACATTTCAGTATTAATAAGTACATTCACACTGTTGTGCAACTATCATCCATCTATAGAACTCTTTTTTCTTCTTATTTAATTAATTAAGCAATAATTCCTCATTTCTCACTTCCCCCAATCCCTGGCCACTTCCATTCTACTTTCTGTGTCCATGATTTGATTTGTGTAGGTATTGCATTTAAGTGGAGTCACAACGTATGTCCTTTTGTGGCTGCCTTATTTCATGCAGTGTAATGTCTTTGAGATGTATCCATGTTGAAGCACACATCAGAATCTTCTTCCTTTTTAAGGTTGAGTACTATTTCACTGTATGTATAAACACTATTTATTAACCTATTCATCCACTTGTGGATACACGAGTTGTTCCCACATTTTGGCTATTGTAAACAATATGAATGTGGGAGTACAAATAGACTGCTTTCAGTTTATATAATCAAAAGTGAAACTGTTGTATCATATTATAATTCTCTTTTTAGCTTTTCTGAGGAACTATTATAACATTTACTGTTAGAGCATACATCATGTTATATTCTCACCAAGAGTTCACAGAGTTGACTTTCTCTACATCCTTGTCAATACTTCTTAGTTTCTGCTTTGGTGATGACGGCCTTACATCTATATATATCACACTTATATGTAACCCATATTTCTTATGTAGATGCTTGTTTATTACATACGTTTTCCTCTATCTTCCTTTTTTTTTACTTAAAATATATTCTAAAGCTCATCATGCCATACAGTAAGATTACTCACTTTTACTCTTTTTTTTAGATACAATCGTTTTGTTTCCTGACCTCATGAGAACATTACATTAAAATTTTTTTTTAGATTAAAAATCTAAAGATGAACAATCTCCCTACTAGAGTCCAGTCTTCTTGATAAAATGCATATCAAGATGAGTAGAATTATCCAAGGAACTAATTATTGATACAATGCTGCTATTTGTATTAATCAATATAAAGGCTCAACAGTGCCTGGCTCAAGGAAATTATTAAAAAGCATTAGTTCTTTCATTTTATCTCATTTACTTTTCATAAAACTAAAAAGTCTTATCATTAACTCAATTTTAAAAATAAAGAATGTGAGGCATAAAGGAGGAACTTGGCAAGTTGCATGGCTAATGATCTAGAGCTAAGACCCAAATCCAGGATTTCGAAATAGTGTACATTCTCATTCTCTCTCTCTCCCTCCCTCAAAAGGTATTGTTGACTATTGTGTCACTTTATCTAAGGAAGGAGACTTGCTTAAGGTCACTCAGCTACTCAGTGACAAGGTAAAGCATTTTAACATGAGATTGTCCATGGCACTCATCCTGCCACATCATGTTTCAAAGTTTGCCAGTAAAAAGATGAATGAGGCATCAGTGGCATTTTAAAGCAGAAGTGGTAAAGGAATGTTGATTTCCAGGATGGTAGATTCTTGGACATTGTTCTAGGCTTTGGGAAGGAGTAGGAAGATGACTGACAGCATTCCCTGAGGAGGTAGCAGGGACTAAAGCACTCATATCTTTCTGTGTTTATAAGGTCTTCCTCATGACCTCAAACTTTTAGGTTTCATATTAATTGAAAAGATATTTAATATAATTTCCAAGACCATCTTTGGCCCTAAGTTTTTATCTTTAAGGGTTTCCTTGAAAGTCTACTACCTAGAACAGGAAAGAAGTTTCCAAGTTATTATGTGGTCTGTAGCTATTTCTCCAAGCTAAATTTGCCACAAATATTTCTGCTTCTAAAAGGTAAATGCTACACATATTGTCAAAACTTAGTTCAACCATGTTTAAATTAGATTATAAAGATCTTTGTGAAGAGACAGCTGACTGAGTCCATGCATAGAAATATCATCTTAATCAACTATGGGGTCTAAAGAAGTTTCATTCTTGGTAAAGAATTACCCCTTGAGCTGTCTAAACTTGAGCAACCAGTTTTGGGATGTCTTTTACCCCATCCATTTATTTTGATTTGACATCTTTATGAGGGATTCCACCTGCAGATGTTCAAAAAGCTTAAAAGGCCAATTTTACATACATCTAGGGTATTGAAAAGTACTTTTTTTTTTAACCTAGATTTTGCCTAGTCTGTCTGAAATGTCATAGGCAGCAATACGGCAGTCACAGCTTACAGTGTTTTTTTGGGTAGAGATGGTGGAGATTTTCTTCTTTTTATAAGTTTTAATATCCCTGCAACAGTAAAGATGTCTCTGGCCTGTTTTATTGATTCCACTCTTCTTGCTGCTTTTCCTGGAGTATTTTTCTCCAAAAGTGACATTTGTCAACTTTTCACATTTCTTTGATATCTTTGGGATACTTAGCATACAAGTCTTGGTAGCTCCAGTTATGTGGCTTTCCTCAATGGTCATTTCTTTCTTTTTTTTTAAGATTTATTTATTTATTTATTTGAAAGGCAGAGTTATAGAGAGGCAGAGAGAGAGAGAGAGAGAGACAGAAAGTGAGGTCTTCCATTCATTGGTTCACTTCCCAGATGGCCACAATGGCAGAGCTGCGCTGACCCGAAGCAAGGAACCAGGAACCTCCTCCAGGTCTCCCACATGGTACAAGAACTTGGGACATCTTCTACTGCTTTCCCAGGCTATAGAAGAGAGGTGGATGGAAGTGGAGTAGCTGGGACACAAACCAGCGCTCATATGGAATGCCAGCACTGCAGGTGGCGGCTTTACCAGCTACACCACAGCACTGGCTCTTCAATGATCATGCCTATGTGTGTATCATAAGCATTTTCAGAATGCAAGGCTGCCTGGGTAAAGTTTGTAGTGAAAATCTACTTGTGGCTTGGAAGAACATTTCACTAAGGCAGCTTTCTTGGCTTTTCTGTGGCATCTAACACTCTGAGTACTCTGCTGTTCTTGAAATCCGGCTTTGGTGCTACCAATTTCTCCCATCTACATCTCTGACTGACAATTTCAGCCCGATTTGTGCTCTTTTTTCCTCTTGTCTCTCGAAAGGTAGTGGTTCTCAAGATTCCTTGCTGACCCTTATATTTTCTTGAGTCCGTACTGTCCAATGCTCTTAATATTGTCCCTGCACTAGTGACTCCAAGGTCATTCTTCACAGAGGTCTTCAGGTCAGACCTCTCCTCTGAGCTCCTGAGAGAGTGTGAATATTTCAAAGGCATCTCAGACTCAGGGTATTCAGAGAGTATTAGCTTCTCTTCTAAGATGGCTCCTGCTTCTCTTATCCTTCCACTCACTCAGTCCCCTAAACTAGACCCTTGGGAACCATCCCTTTACTCACCATTGCCACATCTTAACGCACTTAAAGAACTGGCAAATTAGTTCTTTTGTAGTTCATAGACAACTCCTCTCTCTCTCTCTCTCTCTCATATAAACTGAATGCCTCACAGATTGTTGTGAGAATTAAAAGGCATTCTGCATATGCTTAGCATCTGATAAAAATGTTAATTGAGTCCAAATTCAAGACAACAGCTCTTCCAGGTGATTCTATTGCTCAGTCTAGACAGACCATTGGGAATTAGCATTTCCTCTTGTAATTCACCAAAATCTATGTGATTTCCCCCAATGTAATGAAATAACAAGTCACTAAAGATAGTCTGCTGGCTTGAAAGATTTATGCAACAGAGCAGCTCCTGAAATCAAAGGATTATTCTGACTTTGGAATCCTCTAGTGACTGCTGACATGATTGAAGTTTCGAGTGGCAATAGTTGAAACAAGGATCTGCAATATATAAATTTTTGTTTTGACTTAAGAGCTTCCACTGATTTAAAAGGATGTCATCTCTCTAAGCAATCTTCCTTTTCTGAGTCTTGAGTGCAGAGTAGATGTGCACTATAAGTAAGTTTCTGTTCTCTCCCTCCTGAAGCCTTTTCTGCTCTGTGAGGAAACGGGCTATGTAAATTCAAGTTTTATATCATTGTGCATTCATTCATGAGGAAAATGTAATCATAAACAGTTTATTCTCTTCATATTCTCCAAAATGTTGCAAATTGTCTGATCATCAGATGTTTGTTATACAATGAATTGGTTGTGTTACTATTAATAAGGATGAGAGATTTGGAAAATGCATTAGTTTGGATCCTGTTGGTTGCAAACAGCAGCCAACCCAACTCTACACTCTGAAAGAATACAATACATTTATTGGGTCATTTAAATAAAATTTCAGAGGCACAGTGAGATTTTCTTCTCTTCAATCTACTTATCCTTCTCCTCCCTGCATCAACAGCAACAAGGACAACAGATTTCCTGAGAGAGACAGACAGAGGGAGAGAGAGAAGGGGGAGAGGGAGAGGAGAAAGAGAAGGAGAGAGAGAGAGGGAGGCCGACTCTTCTCATAAGCACAAAATAAAAACTGCAGTGATTGGACAGTGTTAGAACCAAATGGTTGTCTTCATTGGTAAATACCTTAAATATGGCTGAAAAGGGGGGTGGTTTTAAACCGAGAATGAGTCACTGCAGTTCAGTGACAGTAATAGAGTTGGGAATAAAGGTGATTTCCCCTAAAGTAAGATGGGTTGTTTAACTACATGGAGGGTATCTAAGCAGAAAAATGTCATTTAAAGAGGAGGGGAAAATACATAGGAAGCCAACAAATGTCCATTACATGAAAGATAATTAAAAGAAAGAAAAACAGAAGATAGAGGAAAGTAAAGAATTACAAAAAGATGCCTTGTAGGAAAAGAGGAGTGTGATGGCAACATTATCGCTAGAAGAAAAATGGAAAACAAAAGAAACAGAAGAGGGGCTGGCTCTGCAGTATAGTAGGTTAAGCCTCCATCTGCAGTGCTGGCATCCCATATGGGCACCAGTTTGAGTCCCAGCTGCTCCTCTTCCGATTCCGCTCCCTACTGGTGGCCTGGGAAAGCAGCAGAGGATGACCCAAGTGCTAGGGCCCCTGCAACTGTGTGGAAGACTTAGAAGAAGCTCCTAGTTCCTGGCTTTGGATTAGCTCAGCTCTAGCCATTGTAGCCATTTGGGGAGTGGACCAGTGGATGGAGGACCTCTCTGTCTCTCCCTCTCTCTGTAACTCTGCCTCTCAAGAAATAAATAAATATTTAACAAGAAAGAAAGAAAGAAAGAAAGAAAGAAAGAAAGAAAGAAAGAAAGAAAAGGAAAAGAAAAAAGAAACAAACAGAAGGAAAAAATAAAGAAAAAAGACAGATGTATCTGGGAAAGATAGAGTTTAAGTATAAGGAAGAGTAAGGAATTAACCCAAGATATTGATTTATTGGTTGTTTTTAGTGAAGGCTTTCCAATTTGGATTTATCTCCTCTCTAATCAAACGCTTGAAAAGTAAAATTTTGCTAATGATTGTTGTTTTCAATTTTAGAATGATGTTTGCTGATTGGAGAACTGGGTGTTTCCTTCTTGGATTTATAGTCAGGTGAGTTATACAAGGGATCTTATGAAAAAAGTTACTCATGGGTTTCAAAAGTTTTTGCACCAAAACAAATTCATCTTTAAAAAATGAATTTTTTTTTAATTTGAAAGCCAGAGTTACAGAGAGGCAGAGGTAGAGAGAGAGAGAGAAAGAGAGAGAGAGAAAGAGAGAGAGAGAGAGAGAGGTCTTCCATCTGCTGCTGGTTCACTTCCTAGATGGCTGCAACAGCTGGAGCTGTATTGATTTGAAACCAGGAGTCAGTAGCTTCCTCCAGGTCTCCCACGAAGATGGACTTGGGCCATTTTCTACTGCTTTTCCAGGCCATAGCAGAGAGTTGGTCGGAAGTAGAGCATCAGGGACTCAAATCAGCACCCGTATGGGATGCCAGCACTGCAGGCGGTGGCCCCATAGACTCATCTTTTAATTCCATGTTTCAGAACCTTTTGAAGTACCTGGATTTCTGACATATTCCTTTTCTGTCTGCTAATGGCTTATTGATAGACACTATTGGTCATGTCTAACTGTAGCTCTGGAAGGTTTACCAGATGAGGAAGTGCAGTAATTGGAGAGTTTTCAACGAATATGCACCTAAGCTGAGTAAATAAAACTCGGCTCTTCTTTTTGATGAGGAAGGACCCTGGTTTTATCCTACCGACTTTCCAGGGGTGATATGATCTCCTTTCATGTTAGTAATTAGCTTCCATAGCTGTGGATGAAGCTGAAAACTAGAAGGACTGCTCCGAGTCTACAGTTCCATCTGAAGGGACCTTAACAATGAACAAAGTTTGATCTGCTGGAATTTACTGTATTTTTGGCAGCATATGTAAAATACATTAAAATTGACATTTCTTTTTAATTATTTGGTGTGACTAATAAAAAATTAAAATCTTTTTTTGTTCTCATAACTCTAATGAAGAGCACTTTCTAGAGTCTTGTGTTCTTCAGAATGGAGTGCACTAAATACAAACAAACTCTTGGATAAATAGGTCACTTTTCAATAACATAAATTGAATGTCAGGGGCCTTCCTTTCTTCCAGGGTGAGAAAAACAGGGACGGAAAATGAACCTCATCCCTGAACCATCACCAGTTCCAGCTGCTTTAAGGGGAGTGGGTAACTTTGGACTGGGGGAGTTTTAATGGGCACTGGCAGAGACAGGAGAGGCAAATGCAAGGAGGTAGCTGCTCTCTTCTTCCAGGTTCTGCTACGGGTCTTCCAGGAATCAGACTTGAAGGCCCTTTCAGTGATGCGGCAGTTGCCCCCCCGGGACCCAATTTTGTCCTTCACATCTACCTCAATGTCCTTTTGAAGAGATGGCTGAGTAGGTAGGAAGCAATTTCCCCATCAACTTCTAAAGTCCACAGATGTGGGAGTATAGTGATGCTTTTGAAAGTGATCATTTGAAAGATGTGTGTGAGGGAGAGAGAGAGAGGGAGGGAGAGAGAGAGAGAGGGAGGGAGAGAGAAAGAGGGAAGGGAGAGAGAGAGAGAGAGAGAGGGAGAGAGGGAGGGGGGGGAGAGAGAGAGAGAGAGAGAATTGCATGCCTTGCCCAGCATCAGTCACTAGACAAGATCAACTGGGACTGTAGTCTCAGTTTTCTCAGTCCTCATTGACATCTACCACTACCATGTCACTTACACCAGTTTTAACTGATCCAGTCACACTAATTGCAACTGTCCCTTCTAATTTGAGTTCTCTGCAGAACCCAGTAAATTCTCGGCTGCCTTGTAGCATTCCTTTGTATGGTGAAGATTATTAATTTAATCCAATACACTGCAAATGTAAAAGTTCTGGTCACAAAGTATTTTTTGGAAGAATTTTTGGGCTAAAAATGAGAGTTAAAAATTTTAAATCAATCAGCTTTCATATAACAGAGTATTTTCAAAGAACATTGTTTACCTCTTGTTTTAGAGATTTCCTGGCCTGGCCATCAGCAATATTTCATGAGAAAAGGAATTTGCTTATGTTAGATATCTAAAAATTAAATTAATTAAAATGAAACCACATTGTAAAATGTTTCAGAATTAGCATCTAAGTAAATAGCTTCCTTTGGTGATTACAAATCAAGAGTAGTTTCAGGAGGTTGAAGCTATTAACTAAGCTAAATTATGAAAAAATTATATCCATAGTTTTCTTAAAATACAGAAACAAGTGAAACTGCTTCTGTACAGAATGCAGTACAGAATGCAATATATGATATCTCTCTCGAGTGAACTGTACTGTATCATTTCATCCTTTTTCCACCTTAAAGAGATAAATACACCCACTGTTAGTACAGTTGTTGCCTTCGTTCCATTACCATAAGCCAATGGAATGAATAGACTCTCTGAGGATGAATTATATAATATGTGGAATTCATGCTTGCCATCTTACAAGGAGTTATTTGTATATGAAATCTCGTGGACAAAGATTGAATATGTGTGATTTATAAGCAAAAGCAAAAAAAACCCACATTTAAATCTTCATGTCCTGTATTTTAAACTGCTGGTTGATTTATAAGCTTTTCAAAGCACATACTATTCAAAAAATTCATATATCTATATGTTTATACATATTTAGCTAATATTCACTCGTCAGCTAGTCACCCTGTGGCATTTTGCATGCTGTTCTTCATTTTTTCCGTCTATATTTTTTCTCGTCTTGCTTTTTTAGAAATGTTATTCCTATTTCTGTCACACTGTCGCCTTTTAGTCTGTCTTGCAAGAATGTAACATCAGCAGGCAAATGAACCTAGAAAAGAAAAAAATAAATGAAAAGAAATGGGCCTGTGTCATTCGATTTTTTTAAAAGAACTTTCAAGCTTTTCTGTCTCTTTTTTCAACTTTCTCTCCTACAGAATGAAGAAAAAGAGCCTGTTCTGTGGATGAAGGGCTCTTGACTCCACGTCCTCCAGAGAGTGTCTGGCTGCATGGTAATGCTGTGGTGTGGAACCCGGGTGGCTGGGATGCCCAGATGCATGGGCTTGTGCCAAGCTTTGTTCACAGTGCAGGGCTGCACGGAGGAAGCCCTCTCAAGAAGAACATGAATTTCTCACTCAAAGATAGTCTTGACCTGGTATGCGTGGCCCAACAGAACCTTCAAGGATCGCTTCCTCTAGAACTGGAGGGAAATCATTATGTCATTGGTTCAATAACATAATCACTTCTCCTAACAACACACAGCAATCATTTACAGCTTTGAGAGCTTTGAAAATATAACAACTAAATAAATTATAAATACAGAACTAAAGATGGAAGTTTCAGACATGAATATTTCATACTCGGGCCTTCTTTTCCTCTGTAAAAGATTTCCCATTTCCCAGACACCAAAGTAAGCCCTCAGGGCTTACTTCTCTATTCATTAAAGTATGCCCACATAACACCAGTGTGATTCTGCTGCCCCACCTTCAATAGGATATATATTCTGAATTATTTAAAATAACTGGGATTAATAATATAAACAAGCAAAAGTACCTAGTGAAAATAAATAAGTGAAAAATTATTGAATCTAGTAAGCAAATCATTAATAGTCATTGAATTTCTTATCTGACTCAGCTATCCCCCACCATCACCCTGCTTTCTCAGTAAGAATTTTCTGACAAACTAGCCAGGATTTTTGAACCCATAGACCTCATTCTGCCAAATTATCTGGCTCATACAGGATGCAGAAAATCATGTGATGCCTACCACCGTCTAGAAGTAGATGTGACTTGGAAATATAGAAGCTAAATTCATCCTGAATTTTTCCTTCTATAAAGCTTTCTATGTCTTTATCAAAACCTAACCAAAAATTAACTAGAATAACAAAGATGTTATGTTGGGTATGTTATGTTATGTTGGGTGTTTGGGTGTACATGAGGTCTGAAACCTATTAGCATGCATAATCAACAGTTGTCCAAGAAAGTTAGAAATTTCGTTATCCTGTTTTTGACTTAGTTTTATGGTTTCTCTCTTTTTTCTACTATCTCCCAGAATTCTTCCTTTCCCCTTTCTTGATCTCATGGCCACTGGTTGTAGGATACAACTAAATAAAGGTAGAGTAGAAGCATAGATGATCTCTATGAATATGTTATTTCTGCTGTTTTAGACTTCGTATTAGCTGCCACTCTGCTTTCTCCTAATAATCACAATTTATTAAAAGTTACATGCATGCCCCATTATTGGGTAAGTCAGTACATGTTTAGAGTGTGATTGCTATGTGGTGGCAACTGTTAGGAAACTGGCACAGTTTTAGCCAGGTGGCCACATGGCCCAACCTCTGTGGTCAAGCTCCACACCCATCCTAATGGGATTCGCTGCTCCTGCTTCCCTGCCCACCCTCAGGCGAAGTTTTAAAAGGGCCTGTTCCTGAACACATGCTCTCTTGGTTCTTCTCTCTAGCCTCCTTCTCTGGTCTCTCCGCTCTCTTGCTTCTTCTCTCTTGGCTTCTCTGCTGCTCTCTTGGCTCGTCTTTCTACTCCATCTTCTCTACTCACTATCTCCTCTCCTCTGTCTCTCTCTCTGTCTTATACTTTCTTTGTCTCTTTCCCTTTGCTGCTCCTTCACTCTGGTCTGTTGGGTGTCCCCCAAAAAACCCTTTCCCTTACTCCGGTGTTCGTTGTGTTTTGTGACGGCTAACATGAATATATAACACAACAGAAACTATCTTAACAACTAAGCCTCTGGAAAAACAGACTTTGTTTCCCAGTTGCTCTTCCTAAGCTGCTGATGGCTCATCAATTAACCCCAGATTGTGCTCTTCTCCCTCCACTTTCCCTAAACAGCTTTTGTCAAGGCCCTCCCTGATCTTTTGGTCCCTGAAAATAATAATTATTATTAGGGTCTCCACTGTACTTCGTTTTGCTGACCATTCCCTCTTCTTAAAATACTATCCTGCCTGGTTTCTGTGGCTCCATTCTTTCCTGGAATTTTCCCTAACAGTAGTTAATTCCTCTTAGTATCTTTTGTGTTCTGGGTTTAACCTACTCATGATATTTTATTGCTTCTTGGTGTTCTGTTACTCCTTTTTCCTCTTGTTCTGCAAATTCTCTCAGGACTTCTTTGCCAGATTTAGTGTCTCTTCAGTGCTCATCTCCCTGTGAGCTCAGACATGTCATAAACAGCTACTTAATGAATATCCTTACTTGAGTGCATGTTAGACACTTCAAATACAACAGAATCAAAATTCTTCTCACTTGCCTCTTCCAACTCAAATGTACTTCCTCTGGTTTTGCTTTCTTGTTTAATAATACACCTTTCTCCACAGGTTGCTCAGAAATCTTAAAGTTAAAATTGAATCTTTGTCTCAACCTTTTTTCCCTTTCAGCCAACTCAGAACCTAGTCTTCTTAATTGTCTACCTTTGTAGCATTGTTGAAATGATCTTTTTTCTCCACTTCTACTTGTGAGGATTTTCTTCTTGTTTTGCTTCCGGTTAGTATCAGCTGCTTCCTCTCTCCTCCCAACCTGGTTCTCTCTTGTAAACTTTCACTTGGTTGACAAAGAAATAAAAATTCTAAAACAGATTTCAAGATATCATGCCCCTGTTAACTAACCTAGATGGCCTGTTGCTTTTTATATAAAAGTCTGAATTCTCACAGTTGTCATGCAAATTTCTTCTTTTATCATGCTTCTGTATAAAATTTAAATCTCTTTTCTCATGACGATCTCTTTTTCAATCTACCTGTCAGTCATGATGAACTAATTCAAATTCTTTCTTCCTTGAATGAAATATTGTTTTTATGCCTTTGGACATGCTAATCCCTCTACCTAAAATATGGTTTTCTCCTGTCTCCCCTTACCAAAGTTCTTCACCTACCCCCTATTTTTCCTTCAAAAGCCAATTCAGAGTTTCTGTAGGAAGTTTTTCCACCCCAGGTCCTCTCATAGCCCTTCATTATTCTTATTTACACATCTGACATTTCCATTAGACAGAAGATTCTGACAGCAACTGTGTCATGCTCAGCGCCTGACACTTAAGAGATGCTAATAATTGTCTTAGTTAAACCAATGAATAATTCAAGTGTGGAAGCCAGCTTCCAAAATGGCCTACAGTGACCCACCCTCACTTCCTGTTATTTACTCCCTCAGGCTGTCCCCTCCCACATTGCACAGGGTTGGCAGCACGAGCTGCTCTGTTATGATTAGATCTACAAAGAGGTCTATGTGGCAAGGCACCCGATTCAACCACTAACCAGCTACCAGCAAGGTACTGAGGCTATGTGAGTGAGTAGATTGTTCAGCTTTAGTCAGATCTTCAGAGGCTGCTACCAAGGCCAAAATTTGCATATGTATGAAGCTGTGAGAAACTGTGAGTTTTAAACTACTATATTTTGCTACTACATAGCACTATATAACCAATACATCAGACAAATGAAGTGTGTTTTTTTACCATTTCCAGGGCACCTCTGATAATCCCACAGAGTAAGTTGCAGTAGCACAGAGAAGATCGCCCAGCAGGGAGCTCTTCCACAAACTCTGCCATAGGATTCTTGTCCAGAATCAGGGAAAATTCATTTCTGCTCGAGTTGTTACAGGTCACAGTTGGTGTGATTCCCAAGTACATCTTGAAAGCAACCTGATAAAGAGAAGTCATTTTATACTAAAACCTGGTTTAGACCCGCATATATTAATAGGGCAACCATATACCATGTTGCAGGCATTGCAGCACAATGGTGAAGCACTCAGATCTGGGTTCACAGTTAGATTTGCACTCTACTGATCCTATGATTTTATGAAACATACTAAAGGACTAACTTTCTATGGAAACATTAAGGTTTATGAAAGATGCCTTAAGGTGTTAAAAAAAACTTTTTAAAAAACAGATACCCTTTTAGAGAATAATATATTAAAATATTGGAATGATACTTGTCATACTGATCCAGAACAACTAGGGATTTAGGGACTCATGTCCACAGTAGAAAGGTAATGGTCAAACCAGAGGATGCTACAGCCACATTAGACCCGGGCTGTGTTTTGGGAAATGGAATGGCAGTCTCTGAGGAGGAGCAATAGGTAGTGGTGGGAAGTACAAAAGTGAGTGACAAAGTAACTTCTCAAAAAAAAAAAAATGCTATTTTACAGGGCTTGAAGAATTTTACCAGGTAGAAAAAGAAAAAATTATAGTTTCCCAAGTTTCATTAATGAGTAAACTGGTGTTCAAGCAAGTAAAACAACACAGCCAAGCCCATACCATAACTTAGCTCCTTGGCTCCCAGTCCAAGGCAATTTCTTTTCACAAAACACACAGGCCTGGGCTTTGAAGTTTACTAATGAAATTTGTCAGCTTGGTATGTTGTCATCTTTTAAAAGCCTTAATTAGCTTAATTTTTAAAATTAAGAGCTGTGTAGGAGAGATACGGAAACAATCTTCCTATGCTATTTACAATTCTAAGTACTAAGATGTTCTTCATTCATTCGTTCAACACGTACTTACTGAGCAGGGTCTGTCTAGTGCAGTACCTGGTACACAGCAGGGGGTCAATAGCCATTTGTTTTGCGAAAAAAAAAATTGAATGAGCATTCATTCTGTGTTTGACACTATGTTTAGACGCAGATTACATGAATATTGAGAAAACATTTGCAAGGTAGATGAGGTGAGAGTGTGTCTGTGTGTGGGGGGCAGCAGAAACATTCTTGGTAGTAGGATCACGTCACGGCATGAAACACCATGATAGGGTTCAGGAGAGGTCTACGCCCATCAAGTTATGGGTGATGAGAAGCCCCAACAGTGTTGACTGGCTTATGCGGAGTCAGATTCTGTATTAGAGGATCTCATCTGTGTCAGTATGCAAGACGGATTTAGGGTTGGGGGCAGAATTGGGAATGAGGTCAAAAGCAGAGATGTTAGCCAAGAGGTTACTGTGGTAGTCTAGGAAAGAAATGATGAGAACCCAACTCCTTTTGTTTTTTTCAAAACTCATACTCTCCGTAAACTTTCCCATGTAAGTTTCAAATGTCACAACTCCTGAAATATGGTTCAAGTCTCTAACACTGCTCAGTTCAAGAAGATACAAAATTAATACCTATTTTCCAAATCTTAAATTATATAGCAATAGAAAAATACTATCATGAAAAGCTGGTTTAGATTCAACTTGGCTTCAGTCAATTGGCTGAAACCCCTTCTGCCAATGCTGATTACTCCCACTGGAAAACTTCTAGACTATCATTTGTATGAGTGAGAGTTTCTTTCTGGTTTTTCCAACCAAGCCACATGGAAATAATGTAAAAATGGAGCCTGTGCACTTTGGATTGCTTCTAATTCTCTTGGCCCCACGTTCACCAGTAGGAGGCATTATCTGCACGCTGTTGGGAAATACTCATTCCTAGGGAATGACATTGTTTCCTTATCTGGCTGAATTCAGTCTGAGAAGGAGGACTGTTGTTTCTCATGAAGAAAGAGCTCCACCCTCGGCCACTGCCACAGCGGCTGTGTCAATAACAAGGGCAAAACATTCTCCCTCTTTGTGTATATCCAACATGGATGCTTTTCAGAGCATTTTAAAATTTTTCCTTAACCAGAAAACTGTTATTGGCTACAGTTTCATGGCCCTGCTGACCGTGGGAAGTGAGCGTCTCTTTTCACTTGTGGCTTTTAAGTGCCCCTGCAGCACTGAGAATACGGTCTATGGGCTGGTTTTCCTTCTTGCTCCTGCCTGGGTGCTGTTGATCCTTGGATTCTTTCTGAACAGCAAGTCGTGGAAACTCTTCACAGGCTGCTGTGTGAATCCCAGGAAAATCTTTCCTAGGGGTGACAGTTGCCGCTTCTTCTACGTCCTTGGTGAGATCACTCTCAGTTCATTGGTGGCTCCTGTGATGTGGCTCTCTGTGGCTTTACTCAATGGAACGTTTTATGAATGTGCCATGAGTGGGACGAAGAGTTCGAGACTCCTAGAACTGATTTGCGATGGCAAGCCCAAAGAGTGCTGGGAGGAACTTCACAGAGTATCCTGCGGCAAAACTAGCATGCAAACCACGGACACTGAAGAACTGAAATTGTCCCTTCAAGCCCAGTCTCAGGTAAGACAGGACTAGCCTGCCTTTTTTCTCCCAGTGTGAACTTTTAGTATTCTCTCCATTTTCCTTTCAGCCAGGACTGAGGCTGAAAGGAGAACACAGAGAATGTTTTGAACCTAAATGGAAATTGGAACATGATGCAGCAATAAGATAGTCTCAGGGAAAGCTTTTCAAAGGCTGCATGGCGCAGTGAACTTGCTGATTGGATTATATCTTTTGCATTTCCAAAAAGAAATTCTCTCTGGGTTATGCGTATGTAAGAACTTAAGTACTTTAAAACAAGCTCTCTGGGTTGACTTTGTAAATAATGCATAATACTAAATCATAAGCTGAGTGCTAATAGCAGAGCTGTAATTAAAAATGATTTTCTATCATATATTTATTTTCAATTTGGTTTCTCAGAGAAACACAGACATACGTTGATCTGTTAAAATACAGCTGAATCAAATGATCTAATAATTTTCAAAGTTGTGGGTAATTTAGTGTAGAAATTCACTTGAATGATTTCCTCAAACTGCTATTGCTATGTACAAGTATTATCACAATTGAGAAGAATTTCCCATATAAAGTAGGGATCAGCAGTCTGTAAATAGCCTTTAGTTACAAGTGATCACATTCTCCAGGGTGATTATGTCTTATACTTTTTGTGCTGTACTGCTAAAGAAATTCTTACACTACTTTAGAAGTTTAAGATTGAGGGGCCGGCTCCTCTTCCAGTCCAGCTCTCTGCTGTGGCCCGGGAAGACAATGGAGGATGGCCCAAGTGCTTGGGCCCCTGCACCGGCATGGGAGACCAGGAGGAAGCACCTGGCTCCTGGCTTCGGATTGGTGCAGCGCCAGCCATAGCGGCCATTTGGGGGGTGAACCCAGGGAAGGAAGGCCTTTCTCTCTGTCTCTCTCACTGTATATAACTCTACCTGTCAAATAAGTAAAAAAACAAAAACAAAAACAAAAACAAAAAAAAAACAAAAAGAAGTTCAAGATTTAGGCCATCAATCTGTTTAACAGAGGCTATCATAACTTTGCCTGATGGATGTAGGGAAGAAATGTGTCATCATCCTCCCTGCCCCAGTCTCAGGAAAGGACTGGCTTCCTATTTGTGATCCACAATTTGTCAGGAATAATATTTGCCTCAGAATAAATGCACAGAGAATGGTATTGTTTTGCCTTTTAATAGGATTTGCCTTTATAACAACACATTGAGACAAAGTCTGTTTTTAAAATCATACATTCCAAAGCTGGTTGAAAATAGAGTAAAATTCTTCCCATATATTGATAAGCTCCAAAAAAGTTTCCAAACAAAATCTTTTTGTGTAATGCATAAAGCATATCTTAGAGAAAATACATTAGGCTCCTAAATGTCTGCTGTTTTTATTGAAGGGAGGTATTCATTACAATAGCATGATAAAATGAATGACTTGTGGTTTATGTCCTCAGGCACCAAGCTCCATTCAGTCAGTGTCAGGTCCAACACTGTATGCGTTTTTCTTCTCTAAACACAGGCACAAGGAATCATGCTCATCCTGCCATAGCTTAGACTGAACACACTGACCTTGTGATTTTTCAGCAGAATATAAAGGGCCTGGGGCTGATTCCTATAGGAGGATGCATAAGGAATGTGGACATGATTAGTTCTTGCAACAGCTGGTGATGACCACAGAGATTCACATAGTCAAGAGGCAACGTAAAGTCCAGACCAACAGTTGAGTGTGTGGGTGGGGTGGAAAAAGTGCATTCATCCACGGATGAGACAGAGAAACAAGAAATCCAGCTGAATGACTCTCTATTCTTAAGGAAGGTGGAAAGGAGTGGTAGAAAGTTCAGCCTTGTAGCTGGCCTTGGGATCAAATCCTGATTCTCCCAATCACCAAATATGTGACCTAGAGCTAGTGGTTTCACCTCTCAGAGCTCCAGGTTTCTCTTCACTGGGCCTCATACCACCTACTTGGAGAGCTGTTGGAAAGTTTAGAAATAATGGACAGAAATGGGCATATTAACTTCTGGTACACAGTAGCTGTTCCAAGTTGATGAACAAACCACCAGTATTTGGAAGAAGAGACTTATACAAAATTAACACAATCCAGGGCTAGGATTGGAACATCCATCATGCTCTAGTTTGACGGAGAGTACAGTAAACTGAGAGGAAGAACAAGATGACCCAGTGCTTAGTTCTTTGATGAAGGCAGATCAAGGCTAATGTCATGCCCAGGGGAATGTTGATCAAACAGTCTAACTCAGTTACAATTGGCTCAGATACTCAGATGAAGTGGTCTACAGAAGGCCCAGCTGTGTCAGAGAGGAAGGGCGAAGATAAAGCAAAAAGGAAGGTCTATGGTTTGCACCCACAAGCTCAGAAACGATACAAGGTAAATATGAAGATTTCCATATGATATTTGTTCCTCAGTCATAAGTAAAGAGAGGTATTATGAGTTATTAAGTAAAGCTTTAACATAAATGTGTATACATTTGAAAAAGAGCTGCATGTGATAATAGCTAATACTTATGCAACACACATGTGTTTCCTGCCTCATTTCACTGGATCCTCAAAATCACCCATTGAGTTGAATAACCCACATTTTAAAACTGAGGCACAGAGAACTATCATAGTAAAGGAAAAGCTGGGATTTAACCCGAGTAGTGCCCTACAGACCTTTCCCAATAACTGCACATATGAGACACAGGTTCAGAACAACGGAGCTAAACCTTATTTTGCAGCTCTTTTATGATGTGAATGAGTTCATTTGGAGATTATTGTTGCTATTTTTAAATAGGTCCATCTGCTGAGGAATACTAAGAGTCACTTAAACTAAATGTCAGAATACACTGTGAAAGAGATGTTGTCCAAATGTAAAATGAATTCCAATTATAAAATATATAATTAGAACAATGAAAAAACTTAGAAGGTAAGTTGACCTAGACCTATTTAGACTATTGCTTTTAAAATTCAGAAGGAACAGCTGAACCACTTAAACTCAAAGAGGAATTTGTTTTTTTCCAATTGTCAAAATTCTGAACAAATAATCTTCATGATTATTTTTCCAGTTCTTACACAAGCTTTGAATTTTTATATCTTCAGCTTCCTTATTGACTTCTCTGCCTCTGTGGATAGTGAGTAATGATGTTTGTGTCATGGCAGGGTCTGCTGCTCTGTGCAAACAGTCATTCGGGAAAGTTCAGCCACTGGGCATGTAGAAGCATACTTCAAAAAATTCTTGGAAAATGGAATGACATGATATGTTTATTTTGGTGTGAAAATTTTTTGAAATACACGTTTTTTTTTTTTTTTCCATGCTATCATTTCCATGAACTTTCTGGAATACCCTTGCTTATCTATTTATCAATGCCTAGGTACACCTAGCTAAAGAACTGGTTATTTGCTCAAATGATCACATTTACTCAGATGAAGAATTCTTTCCTTGACAGGTAACGTTATTTGATAGCTTGCTTTATCTAATTTTTGATAATGTATTCTTTTTCCTCTTGCCTACCTTTTGGTTATTTCTTTGTACACTGAAATATTGGGTAGTAGAAAAGAGCTCAGGTCAACTCCAACTTTATTTTGACTGTTAGAAAAGTGTTTAAAAATTAAAATGAATGATTTCAAAAGAGGCATGTGGAATTAATTTAACTATATATTTCCTAAGCGACACCATCCCGGCTTTCTGAGAAGTGACTTTGCTTTTCTATGTCCTCCATGTTTCTTTCTTCCTAGATTTTAGGATGGTGCCTGATTTGCTCAGCGTCTTTCTTCTCACTGGTCACTACCTGTTATGCTCGCTGCCGATCTAAAGTCAGCCACCTTCAGCTGAGCTTTTGGAAGACGTATGCACAAAAGGAGAAGGAGCAGTTGGAAAATATGTTTCTGGAGTATGCCACCAAGTTGAGCGAGAGGAACCTGAAATGCTTTTTTGAAAACAAGAGGCCCGAGGTCTTTCCTCTGCCCTCTTTTGCTGCCTGGGAGGCTGCCTCACAGCTGCATTCCTTCCGCCAAAGTCAGCAACACTACAGCACTCTCCACAAGGTGGTGGAAGATGGCTTGGAACTTAACCCTGGGGATGACGAGACAACCATGATTCTCGTGGGAACCGCCTAAATCTGTAGCTCGTCCTCGTCGCTGACTCATGGTGTTGAGTGGTATACTCACTTGGTCCTCGTTGCTGACTCATGGTGTTGAGTGGTACACTCACTTGGACATCCTCCTACCGTATCAAAAGCAACCTTGTATCTCTGTATTTCTCCACCTTTAGAGTTCCTTTACAAGACAATCATGCATGGAGAAACTGCTTTGAAGTTCTCAAGTGCAATGCCAGGATGTGTTCAAACTAATGCTAAGTGGTGGCAAAGCTCGTCTTCATTGGGTGAGGGGTGGGCTCAGTAAGCCCAAATGTCTGTCCAACTTCTAAGATTTTATGATTCAGCACAAAGACTCATTCGAGAAGGTCTGTTGCTCTCTGTCAATATTCATCATGGTAATGGAGGGCAGAAGCAATGGCTTATGAGTGAGCAAGGGATTGTTGCCATAGATAGCAGGAGTCCTTCTCCTGTGAATCTATCCCACTGCCTTTCAAGGATGAACAGACTTTTAACAATTGAAAATCATTTCTGGTGCTGGCGCTGTGGAATAGCAGTGAAGTCGCATCCTGCAAAGCCAGCATCCCGTATGGGTGCCAGTTAGAGTCCTGGTTACTACGCTTCTGATGCAGCTCCCTGCTAATGGCCTGGGAAAAGCAGTAGAAGATGACTCAAGTGCTTGGGCTCCTGCACCCACATAAGAAACCGGGAAGAAGCTCCTGGACCAGGCCTGGCCATAGTGACCATCTGCGGAGTGAACAGGCAGATGGGAGTTCTCTCTGTCTCTCCCTCTATCTCTGTAACTCTAACTTTCAAATAAATAAAATAAATCTTAAAAAAAAAGAAAAAGTGGGTTAAAATTCCTAAATAGACTGCAAAAAAAATTCATTCCATCAGAATCTGAAGATCTGATCTCTCAAAAACAACCAATTGAAAATAATATGGTGCTTAAAATCCAAAGCTTTTCACATGTTCTCTATACACTCTGAAAATATGCTCCTGGAGACAGGACTAAATCACAACTTTTGTGGACTCCAGCCACTTTTGACTTCATGTACCATTTTCTAATTCTCAATAGGAATAATAAATATATGTATGTGATGTGTATGTGTCTAAAGGTATACGTTGATGTTCACACACATCACACAAACATATATTTATGATGTATTGATAAAAAGACAACTATATTATCATATATTGAAACATTTTTTTCAACTCAAAAATTCACTTATTTCCTTATGATTTTAAAATAGATTCCAAAATTTTTTGTGTCCCCCTAGGTGTGGTGTATTTTTTTTTCTGTTTGGGCTCCTATAATAATAATATACTGGGTGGCTCATAAACAATGGAATTCTATTTCCCACAATTCTGGAGGCAGGGAAGTCTGAAATCAGTCTGGCTGTGTTCTAGTGAGGGCCTTTTTCCAGAGTGCAGGCTGCTGACTTCCCACTGTGTCCTCACATGGTGGCAAAGGCAAATAAGTTTCCTTGGGCATCTCTTATAAGGGCATTAAGCTCATTCTTAAAGGCTCGGCCCTCATGATCAAATTACCTCTCAAGCCTCCTCCCTTAATGCCACCCCTTTGGAGGTTAGGATTTCAACATGTGACTCTTCGGAGACACAAACATAGGAAGGTAAATCATAGGAAGGTAAATTGACCCTAACTGGTGATCTGGGACACTGTCCAAAGCATAACCAGAATAAAACCCTTATGGTTTTAAGTTTATCAGACATAATGGAAAATTGAATTGTACTGTATAATATACCCATGTTGGGTTTTGTGTATGTATGTAAATTCTCTTTAAATCACAGAGTGGAATTGTGCTTTAGGAAGAGGAACTGTGTTTACATTGTGACTCACACTTTATATCGCTGACAGTCTATGTCTCCTAGTTTGAGAAAGCTATTATCATGAAACATGATTAACATGAAACATGATGACAAACTACAGGTACAAGACCAGAGCCTAACTGTAATATTACAATTTATAAGAAATAAAAAAAAACAATTTATAAGAAATAAATATTTATTTTGTGCCCATTCCTGCTAAAGAGCTCCTAAAATTTTGTACTCTCCCACGTACTCATTAGGCCATTGACAGCTTTGGGTTCCAAGATGGTCTCAGTCTAGGGGCTGATTGCCAAGAGAACCAACTATGTCATCAGAAGTTTGAAACTTTCAGCTTCATTTCCTGACTTGAAGGGATATGGGCTAAAGATTGAGTTGATTACCAATAGTCAATGATTTAATCCATCATTCCTACAAATGAGGCCTCCATAAAACTCTAAGAAGCACCGGGTTTAGGGAGTTGGGTTGGTCAACACATGGAGGGTGGCCCCTTTCTCCAAACCTTGCCATATGCCTGTTTTGCATCTCATTGTTCCTGAGTTGTGGCCTTTTATAAGATGGGTAATTGTAAGTAGATGCCACTCTAGCAAAGATTAAACCTGAGAATGGGACCATGGGAACCACAGATTTGAGGCCAACTCAGACAGGAATTGTGGGTAACCTGAGAACTCACTGCTCGCTATTGAATTGCAAGTCAGGGGCAGTCTTGTGGGACTAAGCCTTTAACCTTCCTGAGGTCTGCACTTTGGTTGGGTGTCTGAAAGGAACAGAATTGCAGGATATCTGGCTGGTGTTGGACAAGTGGTCAGTATGGGACAAAACCTACACACTTGGTGGGCAGTGAAACTGGGGACGATAAAGGATCCCTCTCCCCTTGCTTACCAACAGGCTTCCCTTAGCTGCCTAATATTCTAATGATGCTGATGAGGTTAGGGGATGAGGAAAGGTGAAGAGGAACTGAGGATTGCTGGCACAGTACTCTCTCCTCGAGTGCCACCCAAATTCTAGCCCCTTCCTTGCTGACAAAAGCAGCTGATAGTGTTTTGCTACTTAAGAGCCAGTGCTGGCTAGAAATACCCAATGTAGCTGCAGGCTCTGTTCTCATGATGACTTTTAGGTTATTATAATGTCATGATAATAAAATTAACATGGGCGGCACACCCACTCCTGTCATGTCCCTGACGCCATGACATTTCCAAGATGTCCCAATGTGTGCTGCAGCCCTACGTGTACCACAGAAACCCTGCTCCCATCATGTGCCCAATGCCATGACACTTCTGAGATTTTCAAAAAGGGCACGAAAATGAGTAGTAGTCAAATCCTGCCCCGAACTCTACCTCCTGCCCTGGCTCTGCCCCAGACATCACCTTCCATTGCTTCTGAGAGCATGAAAGAGCAGCTCTGAAACTTGTAAAGTTCAGCATTCTCTCTCTCCAGGTTGCCTGCACTCCTTCCTGTGTACTCTTTAAATAAATCTGGCTTCTCTGTTCACCTTTATGTACATCTCCTTGAATTTTGTCAGGTGGTGACAAGAACCTAGACTAAGTTTAGCCAGGTTCCCTCCCACCCCCAACACTTACAGCCCACAATAATCACTTACCTGCCCATTGTATGATAGCAACTTGCTATCCCATGACATTTGTCTTTGCTAAACTCTGCCACACCATCTTGTTTGGGTCCCTGATAGAACTGGACAGAACTGGCTGCAGTCAAAATTGTGGCTGGAGCCTGCTCAGATCAACTTAGACTAACAGGAGAGTTACCTACGGTTCATTATAATGTTAAATGACACACCTCTGATGGCATTTCTGTAGACCTCTGAACATGCAACACATGAGAAGGTACGGTTTGTTAACGAACATGTTTGAAAGACTCCACATCCTTTCCCTCTGATTCTGTAATGTTCCATCAATCAGTTATGCCCCATTTACCCTAACACCATAAATTTCCAAAACCCTTTTGGAATGGGGAAATGGGCTTGGGTTTTGTTAGTTTTTCTTTTCCCATATCCTCACAGGCCTGTAATAAATTTCTTTCTCAAGAGATGCATCCAGTGCTTTTCTAATAGTCATGTTTGCATATGAGAAGACCTGCTGCTCAACAAGAGTAGTTGAGGGTGAATACAGGAGGAAAAAGGAACTTGAAAGTCCAGGTGTGTGTGTGTGTGTGTGTGTGTGTGTGTGTGTGTGTATGTGTGAAGGACAGCACAGAGATTAGGAATGAGAAGGGGTAGAGACATCAGAATGAAGGTAAACAAAAGTCAGCAAAGACAAATGCTCCTCTTTAATCTTTCTGGCTTGGAGCCAGCCTGCCCTTAAATAACTGCTGAGCTGGAAGATGGTACATAGGAATAAGCCAACACCCACATGTCTCTTGGGATGGGTGAGAGGATGAAGCAGCAGTTCTACAAAAATAGCTTAGATGTGGGAAGCTGAGGGTTGAGGAGTCAGTTCTAGAGCATTTGTCTGCCATCCTCAGACCCCAGACTTTCCACAGTCAGAAAGGTCACACTTACAAGGCAGGTGTTTTGGCACAGTGTGTAGAATTGCCATTTGTGATACCTGCATCCCCATACAGCTCCCTGCTAAGGCATCCTGGGAAGCAGCAGATGATGGTTCTGGTGCTTGGGGTCAGGCCACCCACAGGGAAGTTCCAGATGGAGTTCCAGACTGCTGGCTTCAGCCTGACACAGCCCTGGAATTGTGAATATTTTGCAAGTGAACCAGTAGATGAAGATACTGCTCTCTTTCTTTTAATGATTTATTTATTTAGTTGAAAGGCAGAGTTACAAAGAGGCAGAGGCAGAGGCAGAGACAGAGGCAGAGACAGAGGCAGGGGGAGAGAGAGAGGGGGAGAGAGAGAGAGAGAGAGAGGGGGAGAGAGATAGAGAGAGAGAGAGAGAGAGAGGTCTTCCATCCACTGGTTCACTCCCTAGATGGCCGCAACAGCCGGAGCTATGCCGATGGGAGCTAGGAGCTGGGGATTTCTTCCACGTCTCCCACACAGGTGCAGGGGCCTCATCTTCCACTACTTTCCCAGGCCCTAGCAGAGAGCTGGATTGGAACTGGAGCAACCGGGACTTGAACCAGCACCCATATGGGATGCTGGCACTGCAGGTGGCATCTTTACCTGCTATGCCATAATGCTGGCCCCGAAGATACCTCTCTCTTTCTCTCTCCAACTCTATCTTTTAAATAGATGAAAAAAAAAAACAAAGAAATATTATGAAAGGAAAGAAAGTTTACACTATGGGAATTGTTTCCCTGTTAAGGACTACTGAAGCTGACCAGCAGAGAGCAGCACTAGGGGCCTTGCAGCTGCAGCTTAGTGTATGGCAGAGGAACACATTCTTCTACTCTCATCAGATTGGGTGGGGACTGCCAACATTAGGTGAGGAAAGATCCTCTCTACTCAATCCACTGATTCAAATGCCAGTGTTTTCTGGAAATACCCTCATAGGCAAGTCCAGAAATAATACTTCATCAGTTAACTGGGTATCCCTTAACCCACTCAAGCTGACACTAAAATTAACCATCACATGTGTAAATTTAATGCGATTCATTGGTTCCAATAGAGAGACAGAGTCTTATTCTCTTCTCTTTGAATATGACTCTAATGAACCAACAGAATATGGCAGAAGAATATGGCTCAACTGTTAAGAAGTGTTCCAATTAATACCTTGGTATATTGCAGTGCTCAACAGCTTCATAAGAGTCAACTACCATGCAAGAAGTCCAATTACCCACAGACCACCAGGCCATGAAGAAGCTTGTTAGCTAAAGGATGAGAGAGAGAGAGAGAGAGAGAGAGCGAGCGCAAGAGAGAGCCAACTGTTCCAGTCATTCTAACTTAGTTGTCAGATATGTGAATGAAAAAGCTATTTAGGTGTCAGGTGTGTGAATGAATATGCCATTTTGGACATTCTAGCCCCAGCATACATGATATGGAGAGAACCCAGGAAGCCCAACCAATAGCCAGAAAAAAAAGGTCACAGCCAAACCATTCTAGCCATCTCTAGTCATTTGCGCCAAACCAGGTGAGACTGCAGGTGTTGCAGACAGTCCTCGCTCTGTCCAGTCCAAATCCCCACTCAACAATATCATGAGTTTAAATAAATGTTTGTTGTTTCAAACACTAAACTTCGGGAATGTAAATTTGAGAACTAACACATGAAAATCAGAATTTACTCAAAGAATAACAAAGAACAAGTTGTTTTTATACATAATATTTTATTTTCTTTAGGCTTATATTGGAATACCCTCTATGACATGATCTGGTAAATGCTGAATAGGTACCTCCCCAAAATAGCTCCACCAAGCCCTGAGATTCACTTTTAATTAATTTTGGTTAAATGCTGTTCAAAGTAAACATATTTCTTGGGAGAAGTAAGATGTTAAACTATTATTTGTCATTAAAACATAGGAAAAATTAGGCCTGGGGGGTATAGGATAGGTTTGTCTTGAACAAGCTGGAAATAAATTGGTCTTCTAGTCTTGCTCTTCAAAGTATTGTCCTTAGATCACCAGTATCACAAGGGAGTTTGTTAGAAATGTGGCCCCATACCAGACTTGTGGATACAAGTTTGCAGTTCATTTATTTATTTTATTTATTTATTTTTAAAGATTTATTTATTTATTTGAAAGTCAAAGTTACACACAGAGAGAAGGAGAGGCAGAGAGAGAGAGAGAGAGAGAGAGAGAGAGAGAGAGAGGTCTTCCATCTGCTGGTTCACTCCCCAACTGGCCGCAATGGCCGGAGCTGTGCTGATGTGAAGCCAGGAGCCAGGAGCTTCTTCAGGGTCTCCAACATGGGTGCAGGGGCCCAAGCACTTGGGCCATCTTCTACTGCTTTCAAAGGCAATAGCCGAGAGCTGGATTGGAAGTGGAGAAGCCGGGACTTGAACCGGCACCTACATTGGATGCTGGCACTGGCCCCTCAAGTCTACAGTTTAACAAACTTTTAGCTGACTCCTGTGCAACTTAAATTTGAGACATGGTTCTCAAACTTTAGCATGTATCAAAATCATGTGCAAGGCATGTTAAAATGTAGATTGCTGAATCCCACTTCCAGAGGGTTTGTGATAGTAGGTCTTGGTGGTGCAAGAGAACTTGAATTTCTGGCAAGTTCTCAGGGAATGCTGATGCTGTGGGTTGAGAGACCACATCTTGAGAACAACTACTGATGAAGGAAGGCTGGGGAAATTCGGAATCTCGGGCTCCACTCCAAAGCTACTGAATCAAACACATTTGTTTTGTTATATCAACCTGTTTAATTAAATTGGGTGTGGTGTCTTTCCATTTATTCAAGCAAATCTTTTGTCCTTTAGGAGTATTTTAAAGTTTATGTCATGTAAGTTTCTTGTAAAGTGCATTTTAGGTACTTTTCTTTGTTGCTATTGTAAATGGTTTTCTTTTCTGTTAAATATTGTGGGTGACTGTTATCTGAGTACATGAATGGCTATTGTTTTAAGTGTGGCAATTTTACACTTCTCTACTTTACTTACTCTTCTATTGTTTGTAGAACATTTCAAGGTTAGAAAAACTTTTGCAACCCCTAAGACATAATAGATATATATTTTAAAAATAACGAATTCTAAACTATTATGTGAAAGTCAAGTAGGTCAGGCTCATGCAAGTTGATGCCACTGTTCTGTATTAGCTGAGTATTATTATGTGTCTCGTGAGGCAAGGCAAGAATAAGCACACATTACCACTTGTAAAATATTGTCTCTTACAGTGTTAAATCTGAAGCTACCAGTTCAGGCAATAAAGCAATAGAAAGTAATAGAAAGTAAGGTAAGTAAACCACAAAGAAGCACCCAGATAGATCTAGATCATGGGACATTCTATTTGAAAGGAGACTCAGTTTTCCACAGATCAATGACATTAAAATAAAAAGGAGGGAGGTAGGCATTTGACCTAGTGGCTAAGATGTCAGGTAGGATGCAGACTCCAAATCTTCAGTTCCTGTGTTCTGCTCACAATTCCAGCTTCTGCTAATATAGACTCAGGGAGGTACAGGTGATAGCTCAAGTAATTGGGCCACTGTCACCAACATGGGAGACCTAGAGTTAGTTCCTGACTCCTGGCTTTGGCCTGGTCCAGCCCTGTCTGTTGTGGATATTTGGGGGAGTGAACAACCTGATGTGTGCTCTGCCTGTCTGTTTCTGTCTGCCTGTCTGTCCCTGTCTGCCTATCTGTCCCTTTCCGGCAGACAGAAACAGTCAGGCAGAACACTTAACCAGATGCAACATGTGGACTTTATATATATAAGGTTTCAAACAACCAACTGGAACAAAATATCCTTGATATGTTTAGGGAGATATGAATATTAGATGATTTTAGAGAATTATTTATTTTTCTATGTGTTATAATGGCGTACTGGTTTATGTTTTAAAGTAAAGTTCTTATCATTTACAGATGCATCTTTAATTATCTATATGGAAACTGCTATGATTCTAAAATTCTTTAAACTGCTCCCTTAAAAAATGGAGGGGTTTGGAAAGGTGAAATAAGATTGGCAAGATATTAACAATTCTGAAGCTAGATGGCAGGCCAAACCATTACATTATTCTTTTTATGTTTGTTTATGTTTAATAATTTTCATAATAGTTATGCAACGAAATAAATGATAAGCACACTGGTTTTTGGCTGAAGTTTTGTCCATCATCTCCTGATTGGTTGGTGTTTACCCTCTAGTATCATTCTCAGAAGGGTTCACAGGATTGCTCTTCCCTAAATTCTGACTGTTATCCTATTCTATACTGGAAGAACAGGTTGGCTCTTTCACATTTTCTCTACTTGAGTGTACGGCAAATGCCATTCCATTTTCTTTTGTAACTGAATATTGCTGAAAAGAGGCCACAGCCTTATGTTGGATATCATCTTCAGTACTCTTCACCTATTACTAATATGATGCTTTAGTCTGTAGTCTCATACAATTCCTTGTCTATAATGTCCAAATCATGCTAAATATGCTTTCATTTAGATCTCCATGATCAATTTTCCTGCTACAGGACGTATCCTTTCATTATGAAGTGTTAATTTTGTTTATTTCCAGAAACTAGAGGATGTGAGCTTCCCCCTACTTCTCCTTGTTGCTTGTATGATTTTGAAGAAAATACATCGCTTTACATTCAGAACTAAATCACTGCTATGTTGCTATTGGAATTTCGTTAATTTAATTTAGCAACTAAATTAATCTTGCAGTCTTGGTTATAGCTTCACCTAAATTTCACAAGCATACTGGGAGGGAAGTATTAATGTCTCCATTTTTTTTTTTTTTTGACAGGCAGAGTTAGAGAGAGAGGCAGAGAGAAAGGTCTTCCTTTTCCATTGGTTGACCCACCAAATGGCCACTATGGCTGGCATGCTGTGGCGATCCAAAGCCAGGAGCCAGGTGCTTCCTCCTGGTTTCCCATGCGGGTGCAGGGCCCAAGCACTTGGGCCATCCTCCACTGCACTCCCGGGCCATAGCAGAGAGCTGGCCTGGAAGAGGAGCAACCAGGACAGAATCCAGTGCCCCAACCGGGGATTAACCAAGTGAGCTGCAGCGCTGACCTAATGTCTACATTTTATAAATAATAGTTAAATCACTGTCACAGAACTTAAGTTTGGATGCAAATTTGGCTGACAGCTAACTCCATCACACAAATGCTACCTCACATTGGTGTATTCTTGAATGTTCATTTAACCTTTAAAAGCATGTTTCCTTGGGCAGGCATTTAGTACAGTGGTTAACACACTGTTTGGGATGCTTGGATTCCATATCTAAGTTCCTGGGATTGAGTCCTGGCTCCACTTTTTATTCTACCCTCCTGCTAATATGCACCCTGGGAAGCAGCAAGGGATAGTGCAAGTACTTGGATCTCTGCTACCCCCAAGGGATACCTTGATTGAGTTATGGAGTTCTGGCTTCAGCCTGGCCCAGCCCCTATTGTGTGCATTTAGGGTTGAACCAGCTGATGGAAGATCTCCCTCCCCCCATAAAAATAAAAGGAAAAATTAAAAATATTTTAAAAAGCATGTTTCCTTATTATAAAAGGAAAATATTGAATTAGTGCACCTCAAAGTTTGTTTTTACTTTGTCATCTTAAATCTCACAGCCAGTAGCAGAAAAAGTACATTGGCGTGGTGATGTACACCTGGGAATAAAAATTTGTCTCCAAGTTTCCTGGCCTCTGTTAGGCCCTGGATTCTCTACAATCCTGAACAGCTTTTTCACCATGAATTTCTGGGTATTTGGGATAGATATGTTTAAGTGATGCATTTACTATACCAATAATATCAATTTCCCATTTTATTTTCATTTCCTTAGATAAACATGGCAATTGATAAGGAAGGAATTTAAAACAACGCAAAGTTCATAAGTTTTAGAGCAGTCTCCTAACTTTGTTATTATGTTAGAATTCATCTTTCTTTCTGTCTGACAAGCTATATTTTTATAGTTTCAGATTTCTTGAATCATGCCAAGATAATGACAGATAAAAGCCTCTACAAGTTTTAAATTTTAATGAAAGTTGTTATTAAAAAGCAGAAATAATTAATCACATTCAGTGGATTATTTAAATGAGTAGGATAAAGTTAATCAAACAATAAATCAGATGATATTGAGTAGCTTTGCTTAAGAACAGCATTTCAAAATCTATGCATCCTTTGGCAGAGCACATAACCCATAAAGTGATGACTAGTGGCATTGTAACAACATTCTATTCCCATATTTTAACATGAAGGAATGCGTTTCTGTAATAATAATGATTGCTGATGGTTTTAACAGAACGAGATTATTCCTCCCAGAGGTATTGTTGGTATTTGTGTCCTGGGAGGAAACATGAGGGATAGTGATCTGGAATTTAGGAAGTCTTGCTTCCTAGCAGTAGGTCTCACTGAGCCTATACATAAAGTAAGGCAGTTAAAGAAACAGCCTTAAAAGCTGAACTAGCTGGTGTTTGCTCAACTTTCATCTTCTTTGGAATAGAACATCCTTGAAAACACAGCTTCTCTCTCTCCCTCTTCCTCCAGAGAAGAGCAAGTCATCCCAACTACTGCTGGGATGGGTTTGTTTACATCAAAACTCTCCACCCTTTATCATACCTCTCTAGTGTGTCCTGCCTTTTTTTCCCAAGTGAAGTTGTTTTATTTGAAACATTTAAAAGACGTAAAGTGGAAGTAACTCTGGCAGAATTTGGATGAGGGTCTGGAGGAGTGGCAGTCCTAACCTGCCATCTCACTTCCCCATGATTACCCAGAGCATCAGGGGACACTCATAATAATCACTTAGGGAGAATTCAAAAAGTTCTAATGCCTGCACATTGGACTCAGAGATAATGATTTAACTGGTCAAAAGTAAGTCCTGAGCATCAGGAGTAATTTTTTCAGAAAGCTCCCAGTGACTCCAGGGAGCAAATAGAATTGATCATCTCTGCCCAGAGCGTCACTGAGAGGTCAGGGCAATTCTGGACTAAATCTTACTTCTGAGATGACCTAAAAATCTCGCCAAGCAAGGATGACCTAGCATTTGCTTTGCTGTTTTGATGCGTTTTTTTAATCCTTAGAACTTAACAGATTTTGCTTTTGCCTTCAGGTTTTGTTTCCTGGTGTATTGACTCCATGGTTTTTATCTCCTGGTATGGAATTTCATTGCAAATAGTTCCACTGATGAAATATTTCCCAAACTATTATCATTTTCAACCTACACACTTAGGTTTATTTTGAAGGGGTTAAGAACATATCATGCCAGGGTAAGCATTTGGCACAGTGGTTAAGACATCATTTGGGATACCTGCATCCCATAATGGAATTCTTCCTTTGAGTCCCAACTCCTCTGCTTCCCATCTAGCTCCCTGTTAATGTGTGCCATGGGAGGCAGGAAGTGATCATTCAAGTACTTGTGTTCCTGCCACCCATGTGGGAGACCTGGACTGAGTTCTGGACTTGTGGGTTCTATCTGGGCCAGCTCTGGCTGTTGCAGGCATTCAGGAGTGAACCCATTGATGAAAGTTCTGTTTCTATCTCTCCGTCTCTACTATTCTAATAAAGTAAAAATTTAAGAGCAATTTAAAAATCAAAACTCATACCACACCAAAATATGTCATCCTGAGGCACTGTTTATTTTGAGTTAAAGGCACCTGGAAAACATCAGGTACAGGATCACTCTGACCTTTACGTTGTTTCTTAAAATAAGAAGGAATTCCCTTGTGAAAGATGCACTCCCTGTGCTTGACGCGAAGCAGCAATCTTATCATCAAGGCTAGGAAGCTAAGGCTGAGAGATCTCCATACAGGTTTTATTAAAACAACTATTTAAAAGTGTCTTTTAATTCCATTTCTCCATGAGTATTTTTTTAGAGATTTATTTTATTTATTTGAAAGACAGTTACAGAGAGAGGTAGAGACAGAGAGAGAGGTCTTCCATCCGCTGGTTCACTCCCCAGATGGCCTCAACATCTAGAGCTGAGCCTATCAAAATCCAGGGGCCAGGATCTTCTTCTGGGTCTCCCACAAGACTGCATGGGCCCAAGGACGTGGGATATCCTCTGCTGCTTTCCCAGGCAGCATTAGCAGGGAGCTGGATTGGAGGTGGAACAGCCAGAATCCAAACTGGTGCCCATATGGGCTGGTGGCACTACAGGCCAGGGCTTTAACCCACTGCACCACAGCACTGGCCCCCTAAAACACTTTTATCTTTTAGTCTCCTGTCATAATTTGGTTGCTTTGTCACTACTACTTATCTTGTCTTATTCGGTATGTAAGTGTTTAGCCCTTTGGGTCTCCATTTACTTATGAAGGCTCTCATGCCACATAAAACTTGTGTTAAATATTTTTTTTTTCCTTTGGATCTGTCTTACACCAAATTTGATTCTCAGACAAAGATAAAATAGCACACAAAAACAGCTAAGAGGGTAGAGGTAAAGTTTCACCTTCCCTACAATTTTATAAATCAATTTCTCATGTGTTTCATCTCAAGTTGAGCAATAAAAATAAAACCAACAATCTTCAATGCAAACTTAGGGCAGATTTACTTAGTGGAGATTTGCACATGCTAATCTATCTGGAAGATTCAAAACGTCTCCCCAGAGTGTCCTTGGTAAAGATGCCAAGGGAACAAGATGCCGGGATGACGCCTGGCTTACTGGAAGTCTTAATTAAAAACAGAGGAGGAATATACATAAGTAAGGTGAGATGCAGGGCTAAGTTGACTTAATGACTTGCAGAATTTACTGAGAATTATGCTTTAAGAGGTATGTGCATCTCTGTGCCAAAGGAAAAATAATATGACACAAGCAGAGGGATGAATAGTTTAAGGGTAACTGTCCTGTAGCCGCCTTGTCTTCACATTGGAAAGCTCCATCAGCAGTCAATATGGTCTTGCAGGTCTGATCCAGTTTGCAAAAGCCACAAAACTTGTGTCTAAACATACATGCATTTCCACAGTAGAAAATTTCCTATATTTTTTCCCTTTCACCCATCCCTGAACCACAAGTGTAATAGATCAAGTGTTTGGTTGTTTATATAAGGCAGTTCTTGACTACTCAGTGGGGAAGAATCAAGCTTAAATGATTATATTAGTTTAAATAAGTTTCAGGTTTTAATAATCCAAGTGTCGTATTTCTATCCCAAATGGTTAAAATTCTCAAAATATTTCGACTTGCTTTTGTTGTTAATATCCACAGTTTTTAAAATTTTAAGAATTTTCTGACCACAAAGAATTTTTCCCTTTAATTTTCTCCACATCCTTGTTCCCTGCCCAGAAATGTTAGTAAGTAGCAAAGTGTCCTGACATTCAGCTAACTGTGATGCCAGTTTTCTCTGGAATGCAATGTTGTGTTGGGCTGTGACTTCCATGGAATTTAATTCCTAGTTACCAAGGACTCCCACTGAATTTAATATCATATGTTGGAAAAAGTAAAAAAGGAAAGGAATTCAATAGTCTTCTGCTGGTTTGTGAGTTAACTTTTGAAAAACAGTAATAGCAAAGAAATAGTTCCTATTTAGGCTTAACCATCTGATTGGTTTTTTCTTTTCTTTTTTTTGGTTTAGGAATTAAATAAAGCAGTAATCATAGGAAGCTGTTGAGCACAGAGCAGCTATGGTGCTTTAGCACTTGGGTCCTCCTCTGCCTTCCCTGTGCTGAGAACTGCTTTCTCTGGCTTTATCCCCAGTTTATGCCCTGTTGCTTGTGAATCTGTATTCTCTACATTCTTCCAGACTTTTTGGGTTAACAACCGAGAATTTTACTTGGCTTCTTTCCACCCTGTAAGCTCTGTAAGTGCTAAGGAATGACTGGTTCTCAAATCCCATCCAGACTATAAGTACTCTGTACCCTTCCAGTACCTCAGTTTCCTACATCAGTCTTTTGGCCAGAGGTGAGAGGCATCTGTATAACGACTAAATTCTCAAACATCAATTCACAAATTATTCTAGCGCAAGACAGTGGCAAGATATCCAAGTACTTTAGAAATGGAGAATCTTTGTAACTAACAGAGTCACAAGCATTGGCTCTCTGATGTAGGTAAAATGAGAGTTAGCCACCATGCACCCTGCCCCCTTTGCACCCAGCACTGTTAAGGACTTCCTGGCAGGCTGCTTTGGGTAGAACATTGAGTTGTCCCAGGTGGAGTAGGTTTGGGGGGAGCAGAAGTTGCTTTGTGTTGGTATCTGGCTTCAGTAGCTGTGTGGGGGAGCACAGAGCCTCCCACCCTCCAGGTCCTCCAGGGAAAAGTTACTTTAGCATCTTTGAGGCTGTCTGCTACCATCACAGTGATATGCTCTGAGCCTCAATGGGGTGAAAGCTTGAGTGAGCTGCCTTCTGAGAGGACATCCACAAAAACAAGTCCCCCATGTGAATGAGAGACTTTAACAAAGTGAAGTGCCAAGACTTCATAGAAATAAAGAGCTTTTAGGTCTCCCTGCATTTTATGCCTGCAGGCTGCATTTCTTAGCCTATGTCTTAAAGTAAGGTGTATGTAAGAGAAGGGGTCTGTGTATACGTATGTGTGGGGAGGAAGTGGAGGAGTGGAAGGCAACCCCAAAAGAGAGATTTAGATTTTCATCCTGGTTCAAGAAAGAACGAAAATAGAAATGAATAACATTCAAAGGATAGAAATAAAGTCTCCCCATTTTGTGCATAACATTGTGATGACAACACAGTTCAAGGGTTGTGCTTCATACCGGTACGTCACATTTAGGCTTATACTCAGAACTGTAAAATATGATGACTTTTAGGTAAAGTATTTCTTTTTTTAGAAAATTAAGGAAGCCAAATAGAATCAGGAAAAAATAATGGTGGGTAAGTAAAATCCAGAAGCACAAGGATCAACTTCTTTTTCTTTATCCTTTTCTAAAAGAAAGAAAAACAGCTTAAGATATGCTGATGTCTGTGACTTGAATGGCCTGGTTCAAGTTAGTTCCTTTTATCTGGGCAGTTTTCCTATTCACATTAAAAAAAAAAATCAGGTCATCTCTGGTAACATTCTTTGAAAAAACGCAGAATGGCAAGAGAAGGGACTCAAAAAGATTTAGAAAAAAGAGTAACAAAAGGAAAAGTCCCTTAGGATTAGCTTAGAGCAAACTTTCACTATAGGAAGTTCAAAAGAAAACTTAATACTCCTATTGTAGCACAACATCATTTTTGTTAGGAGAATTTGGTTATCTCTCTCCTATCAAAGTACCCCTCTAAGCTTACTGCTCTGAGAAACATCTGCTTCACTCTTGCTAGTGGGTTCAAATATTTATTTTGAATTCACAATGTGGTTCCTGGAGGAAGCATATTTTTTAAAGGTTTGCTTACTTGATTATTGCCTGCAAAATGCATAACAAAGACAGCTCTCTCTGCTTCAATATACTATAGTTAATGTACTAAATGTCATTTGATACATGAATACTCCATCCGAATTCTAGCATCTGGAACAAAGGAAAACAAACACTAACTCAGTAATATAAATAAGCAGGATGTTCATAGATAAACTAAGATTCACATATTACTAGCAGTTGTAACTTCCTAGACAGGAAGAATAAACTATTTGCCAACTACTTTGCCCTGTTTTGAAAAATCTCAGAATGTTTTTCATACCAAATTTCCTTCCTGCGGGAATCCCCATGGTGCCATGCTCTGTGTCTCATTACCCTGCTTTTCTGGGTTTAGCAAACACACTATGAGTTTGGCTAGGGGTCTGAAAATCATCAGCATAAAAACTCAATCAATAGAGGGTTAGTGATTGATGAACAAGTTACAGATCCTTTTTCTGAGATTTTGAACATGAAAAAATCAAAGTTGAGGTGATGGGGCAGAAGACTCAGGTATCTGGAGAGAAGAGTAAGTAGAAATCATAGGACAGCAAAAACCAGCCAGCACCAGAAGCACAGACATGGAGAGAAGAAAAAGAACAAATGAAAGATGCTTCCAAGAGCAAAATAAGCAGAGAATACTTGAGTCATTAAAATGACAGAGAACTGAGCATTGTGGAGTAGTGGGTAAAGCTGCTGCCTGTGTTGCTGCCATCCATATGGGCATCGGTTTGTGTCCCAGCTGCTCCACTTCCAAACCAGCTCCCTACCATTGCTCTGAAAATCACTAGAAGGTGGCTCAAGTGCTTGGGCCACTGTCACCCAACATGGAAGACCCAGAAGAAGCTCTTGGCTCCTGGCTAAGGCCTGATGCAGCCATCTGGGCAGTGAATCAGCGGATAGAGGATCTCTCTCTCTCTCTCTCTCTCTCTCTCTCTTTGTGTGTGTGTGTGTGTGTGTGTGCCTTTCCCTCTTCTCTGTGTAACTCTGACTTGCAAATAAACAAATAATTTTTTAAAGAAAAAAATGACATAAAACTTAAGTAGGGAGCCACAAAGGTGTACTCTGAAGTGACAATGTACACTGAAAGATTCCCCGATTACTGTTTTCCAGTGAGGCCTGACTACTGGATTTCAGAAGATCCTTACAATAAATCCCCACGACCTGACATACCCATAGGCTAACAACCTAAAGGAGTCTACCTACTATACTTGCCTACCTGGTAAGTTTTTAAATACCTTTCAAACATTTTCCATAAAATGTGAAACATAATGTATGATGATTTGATTGTCTATTTAATGTTTGCACTTTGTAATCACAAATGACCACAGAGTAAGGACATGAATCTCCCTCTTTTGAAACTTTCTACACTCACATAAATAGTGGAATAAACTAAATATTTTAATAGAATTGTCAAGAAGCATTCATTGTCTATTATTCAATGAGAACCAGTTATTTTCTCATTAAAGTTCAAGTATTGTGAGTTTGTACTTGTTATTGCGAACCAGTGGGCACTTTTAGAGAACCAGATTTTCAACGCAGTGAATATTGCTTCTGCATGTGGTGAGACTCAGGGTGGAAGCCAGAAAATGCTTTTCCTGATGAATGTGGACTACAGACTGCCCTCTTCTGGACAGAGTAGAAGATGCAACAGTGTGTACTGTGATGTGTGAAGAAAGATCTTCAAATATTTTCTCATTTTGCTTCAATAATATTAAATCATGTCTCAACGTGCAGGTTCACTAAGGCAATGTGGGTTAAACCTCAAATACTCTTGAAAATTATTTATTTTTATTCATTTGAAAAGCACAGAGAAGGAGACAGAGATATTCCAGCCTCTGTTCACACCCCAAATGCCTTCAAACTCCAGAGCTGGGCTGAAGTCAGGAGCCTGGAATTCAATCTAGGTCTTCCATATGGAAAACAGAGACCCAAGAACTTGAAGCATCACCTGCTGCCTCACAGTGTGCACATTAGCAGGAATTTAAAATGGGAAGTAGAACATGAACTTGAACCCCATATGGGATGTAGGTATCTCAAGTGTCTTTTTTTTTTTTAAGATTCAAAAAGTTACAGACAGAGAGAGGGAGAGACAGAGAGGGAGAGGTGTCTTCCATCCACTGGTTCACACCCCAAATGGCAGCAAGAACTGAAGCTGGGCAGACTCGCAGCCAGGAGCCAGAAATTTCTTCGGGTTCTTGAATGTAGGTACAGGGGCCAAAGCACTTGGGCCATTTTCCACTGCTTTCCCAGGCCATTAGCCTATTGAGCCGGCCAAAATGGCATCTTAATCAGTGTACCAAATGCCTGCCCCTATTCCTCCCTTGAAAAGCTTATAGATGGCATGGGGAAATGAAATTTCTCAGAAATGAAAGGTAATTATTCTGGATGATACAATAGAGTACCAAAGTAAACAAATTTTACATGTATTACCATGACAGTGGAAATTATATTTTTCCCTTATTTGTGAGATGCTTTTATTCTAGTTAAACAGAGTATGGAAATAGATACAAAATTTTCTCGACAGCAAAGTCTTAAAAGAACCTTAGGCACAAAAAACACAATAAAATTGTACTTCTCATAATGATTAAAACATTAAACTACAATGTAGATTTATGTTCTATTTTCCTAGCAGAAATGTTTTAAGAAAGATTAATCATTAATTCTTTTACTGTCCCAAGGTTGGTTTGTCAGTCTTGCTTATTTATCTCAACGCTGGGACACCAGTCTCATGCAGGTGTTTGGCACATTTTCGAAAGAGGGCTTGGTTGACTTAAAGCTCTGAGCTCTCTCTCTACCTTTCACAAGGTGGTTGCTTAAGTGCCAATGTCCTGTACTGTCCATGTCACTTCCTTGTATTTACAGAGACAACAGTACAACTTATTGGTCATCAGTATTCTGAGGTTCTTTATCATAGTGTCATTTAACAGCAGCTCTAGTAATATTAAAATAGAGACAGTACATTTCACAGTTATGTGAGTGATTGAGAGAGAGACACATTTGGTTATGAGAGTTGAAGAAATTTGTAGAAAAAAGAGGAAGTGTCTATGTGTTTGATTAATTTTACAGTGTTTAACATAAAATTTTTATTTGAGGCTAAAACTTTGCACATTGGAAATTATGCTTTTCAGAATTAGTGTTTAGCCTAGTGGTTAAGACACTGGTTAAGATGGCTGGATCCCATATACTGGAGTACCTAGGTTTGTCACCCAGCTTTGGCTCCTGACTCTGGCTTCCTGCAATGCAATCCATGGGAAGAATCAGGCCATGACTCAGGTAATTCGGTTTCTGCTACCCAAGTGGGAGATCTTGACTGTGCTCTTGGATCATAGCTTCAGCTGCAGTAGTGACCATTGTGGGTATTTGGGGGAGACAATCAGAGAATGGAAACTATCTCTTTGCCTCTCAAACAAAAACAAGGTTTTTTTAAAAGAAAAAAAAAAATTCTACTCTGCAGTCTATTTTGTGTCATCAGTTGCAGGAAGTTGACCCCACTGTGGCAAGACTAGAATGTGGCTTCCTTTGCTCCTTCCACCTACCAACTGGAATTGTTCCAAGAACTAAGAATAGTTCCGGTGTGGTCAAGCAGATGGGATAGGGTCAAATATGAGGTTGTGGAAGTGAAAGAAAATGGCCAATAGAAATGTAAATAACAATCAGAGCAGCTATGTATGTCTGTCATACTTGTTGGATGATTGCCTACCAGCTCAGAACCCACTCTTCATTGCCCTGCATGTGATGTTGGAACTAAACCATGCAAACATATCTCTTTCACCACTGGAAAGTATTGTAGGGACAGTGCAGGAAGAAGAGACTTCTCTTTTGGGTCTAGTGTGCCTGCTGTGGCTGGTGATGGCAACACAAGGTGTGTCCTGCAGTCCTTCCTTCCAACTTGTCAATTCAGGCCCAGTCTCACTGCCAGTCTCAACATCCTTACACTCTAGTTGCAGGTTTCCTGCTTGCCAATGTTGACCCAGAACTCTCTTCCCGTTAGTCTTAGCCTGGAGATCCACTGACTTCCTACACCATCCATGGTCTGTAATCACACTTCTCCCATGAGATTTGAACCCCAGCTTTCAAAATGTGTTCCTTCTTTGGGTATTCTCTCTTAGCCCTATATTCTTTTGATTAATCCTTCTCCTTTCCTTTCTCCTCCTCCTTTTTCCTCCCTTCCTCTTTCTCTTCTCTGTCCCCCCCCCTCCTTCTTTCCTTCCTTTTGTTCTTTCTTTCCTTAGTACCCAGTACTCTGCAAATAGTTAACAGTTTTTAAATTCAACTTTTTTGTTGAAATGGTTATTGTGTTGCTTATGCCTACTGATCGGACACTCACTGATTTGCCTTCTAAGCCATGTCATCCTTTCTGAAAATGTCTAATACGCAGATTTTGATGTTCACGTTGAAGCGTCCAATAAATGTTTCTAAGTAAAAATCTGTACTGGAGGTTGAAATTCTTTTTTTTTAAAGAAAAGACTTATTTATTTATTTATTTGAAAGACAGAAATACAGATGAGAGAGAGAGATTTTCTATCCACTGATTCACTCCCCAAATGGCTGCAATGGCCAGCCCTAGGTCAGGCCAAAGCCAGGAGTCAAGAACTTCTTCCTAGTTTCCCATGTGGGTGGCAGGGGCAAATGGACTTAGCTCTTCTTTCGCTGCTTTCCCAGGCACATAGCAGGGAGCCAGATCAGAAGTAGAGCAGCTGGGACTTGAATTGGAGTCCATATGGGGATGCTGGCACTTCAGGTAGTGGCTTAACCTGCAATTCCACAACGCAGGCCCCTTTGGGATTTTTTTTTTAAACTATATAACCATGTAGCCTGGATTATTTATTTATTTATTTATTTAGTTAGTTATTTGACAAGTAGAGTTATAGGCAGTGAGAGAGAGACAGAGAGAAAGGTCTTCCTTCCATTGGTTCACTCCCCCAATGGCCACTACAGCCAGCCCTGCACCGATCCGAAGCCAGGAGCCAGGTGCTTCCTCCTGGTCTCCCATGCAGGTGCAGGGGTCCAAGCACCCGGGCCATCCTCCACTAACCTCCTGGGCCACAGCAGAGAGCTGGACTGGAAGAGGAGCAACCGGGACCAGAACCCTGCTCCCATATGAGATGCCGGCGCCAAGGCGGAGGATCAACCTAGTGAGCCACGGCGCCAGCCCCAGGCCCCTTTGGGATTCTATGACCATGGTACTATCTCCATTCCAAAAATTCTAAAATTCTGACTCCAGAGTTTTAGTTTCAAAATGTTTGAATTCCTCAAATAGGTTTGGTCATAGAAATCTTATACATTCAGAACAGAAGCATGATTTTAAAAAATATAACTGGCATGATTTACTGGAATTCTTCTGTGTAGAGTTAATTCTAGTCAAAGTGGACCATGATATAGGAGATCAGTAGTAGAAAAGGTTGACTGTGGTGTTCTAATAAAATGATTCATCCAGTAAAGGAAAAGAATGATTTCCCTCTGTCATTCAGAGTCCTCTCTGGATTATGTCCCCAATTTTTTGTCCTAGAGTTTGTGCTTACCACATTCACCACTAATTGCTCCCTCGCTTTAGGCATCTCAATTTATATTGCCTCCCTGAACATTTCCTTTCAAATATTTCATTGATTTTATATCACTCACAAAAAATTACTCATTTAATTAAGACAAAATGCCCGTTTATACTATAAAAAGAAAAGATCTCACATTTACTTTCCCAAATTTCCAACAAGAACAGTATATTGGGTTGCACTTTTTAAACCTATCAGAGTTTCACATTTTACAAGGCTTTTTTCTACTGTATTTTTCCTCTTTTTAAAAATCTCTTGCTGTGACAACACCAGTGGTGTGATATTTACCTTGAAAAGTGATAGATTCCCTCTATACCCCTTAGAACAGCTATCAGATTGACACTGAGTCTGCAGTAAGAAACTTTCTCAACTTTGATGAGCAGAATTTGTGCAAGGCTAAGCAGCTATAAAAACTGCCAGTAACAAGAAGGTATGGATATTCTAGGGAGTCTTAGGAAGCTACACCCACCCAATAGCACTCAGCTATTTTTGACTTTGATTTCGTGTCCAGATTTAATCTAGGGAAAGCACTGTCTGGAAACCAGGAGAACTACAACTGAAAGACATCAGATCTGATGAATGTGGAAACTGAGCCTCCCGCTGTCTAAACCACTTGCTCCGGCTGACAGGGTGGGAATGTAGCAGAGCGTGTTATGGAGTCTTCTTTTAATCATCGCATCACGGGATGTGATGATGTTACTGGTCTTCTTCTAATGAGGATCATAGCTCTTTGTGGTTAAATTACTTTAAAAGCCAATATCATAGCCTATATAATAATACTTCTTGTCAAGTCCAGCCCTTATAAACAAACTGATTTAAATGATCAAGTTTACCTCTGATTAGCTTCTCATAATAAAAAAAAAGTTTTGTCATAAGACTACATGGAAAAAAAATATATAGTGCATATATAGATATTGTTTATATCTATATATATAAAAGAATAAAATAAACGGAAAGACATACAGGTCTGTAAATAACAGTTAACTTTTTTTTTTGACAGGCAGAGTGGACAGTGAGAGAGAGAGAGAGAAAGGTCTTCCTTTTCTGTTGGTTCACCCCTCAATGGCTACTGTGGCCGGAGCACCACGCTGATCTGAAGCCAGGAGCCAGGTGCTTATCCTGGTCTCCCATGTGGGTTAAGGTCCAAGGACTTGGGCCATCCTCTATTGTACACCCAGGCCACAGCAGAGAGCTGGACTGGAAGAGGAGCAACCAGGACAGAATCCGGTGCCCCGACCGGGATTAGAACCCGGTGTGCCGGCACCACAGGCGAGGATTAGGCTATTGAGTCATGGCACCGGCCAACAGTTAACTTCTCTAATATTTATTACTATAACTGAGATCAGCTGTGGTAACTCTACTACCAATTACATACTTTCATTTATAGCAACTACAAAATTTTTCTCTTCACTGTGTTTCCTGAACTCAATGAGCTGAAAAAGATTCATTTTGGCTTTCATGCAAGATTCTTTCTTGCCTATGAAAAGAACATTTTATAACCTTTTTCCTTCTTTCTTGCAGAGTGATTGTCACCTAGTCTTAGTCCCTTTTTAAAAAGTCCCATTTCCATCCTCTTAATCATTTTCACTTCAGCATGCTCTTTTACATGTGGCAATGATGTCACCATTTCAGACGCATTCTGACACAGATTAAGGGTCATCCTTTAGTTAGGTACCCACCCACTGGTGTTACGCTTGTCATTAACAACTTTCATTAAAAGGTCTGGCCTTCGGCAGCATTATGTC